>VWZK01002715.1:108980-158452 GCA_013396935.1 Baryphthengus martii
AAAAAAAAAAAAGAGAGCATCGCTTTCTCAGCAGAATCAGTCTGTTAGTAGAGAGAAGAGATGGAGATCCAGTTCTGAAATGGCAGAGGCCAGATGTAAGAAAAAGCTCTTAGGGGTAAAGCAAGGAATACAGGGAAATGGGAGAATGTTGTAGCAAAGATGGGAAAAAGAGGGGAAAAAAGTCTGTATGGAGAAAACAAGAAAATCTACAGATGAGGAAGATTAAAAACAAAAAGAAAAGCACTTAAAAAGTTGTAAGATGGGCTATCTCTAGAAAGGCCACAGGGAAGAAAAGGTGGAAAATATTTCACAAGTATTTCAGAATAAAACAGATTAACAAACTACAGACACTGAAATGGAGAAGGAAAGTCACCACAGTTAATAGCAAAAGCGTATACAGGAAAAATAAAATTAGCAGTACGTGATTGCACTACAAATTATAATAAAATTAAAACCGGATTTGTAAAGGGAAATCTGTTGTGCCTCATCTTAAAAAAATAAATAATTAATTAATTTCAATATGTCTTTCCAATAACGTAAAGAAGACACTAGACTAAATAAAATTGAATGAAAAGAAGTCCTTTGGAGTAAATCAAAGAGTGCAACGTGGCATTGGCTGGTCCCCAGGGCTGGGTCTGTCACTGGTGCTGGTCCACAGTTGCCGTGCTGCTGGCTATGGTGGTGGGATGGGCCCTGGTTGGGAAGCTCTGATGAACACCATGGGGACCCATCCCTTAGGGAGCAGTCAGCCCTTGCAACAACCTGACAGGTGCTTCTGATAGCAGATGTTGGAGCAGCAGTGATGTTGGCAACCAAACCGACAGGGATTTAGAAGGAAAGAAAGAAAGCACCACTCTTTTCCATGGGCAGCATTCAGACAAAGCTATCACAAACTGTTCTGGAAATTATGCAACAAGGAAGACCAAAAGGCACGAACTGAAGAGACTCTAGTCTTCTCCAAGACTGCAAGGACTGTTCAGAATGTGGAAAAACAAATATTAAAGAAATCCCAAGAAACAGTGTCTGCAAGTCACTTGGTAATGTCCCTTCTTCCATGTCAACACTGAGCAAATGCCTCAAACTGCTACTCAGAGAAGATGTCATCGCTGAGTGTTGCATGATATAAAATAAGAGTTTCCAGTCTTTGGCACACGTTTTCTGAAGCAGTAACTAGGTTATCCAGGGCCGTCTATTTGAAGTCTAGTGAGATGTTTTGTTTATTGCTAGCATTTAATTTAGATTTCATTTGATTATTTTAAATGCATTTAAAACTCCATGCATAGTATGCAAAAAGAAAACCAAAAAAAAAACCCAACAAACAAACCACACACCTTAAGTGCATTCAAAAAATTCCATAAAATGTTGTAAGTAAATAAAATTGAAATTGAATTTATCAGAGACCAAATAAAATTTTGAAAAGACAAAATTAGTTACAGAAAACCCTCAGGCCACTTAGTCTTGCTGTTTTCCGTGTCTTGGTATCATCCTCTTTTCCCTGGGTTGAGTCATTCCAGTGGATCTTTTGGGCTACTAGAAATGGAAACACAGTTGGCTCACTGACAAAGCACACACATACCTCGTGTAAGAAGGGAAACAACAGACGCAGACAGACAATGCAGAGGGAGCAATACAAAACCCAGTGAGGCAATACCAATGCATTGGGCAGGCAATGGTCTCAGAGCTTCAGTGGCCCAACAATTAGCAGGACTTTGGGGAGCAGAACAAGAAACACATTTTTAAAAATAAAACTCTTGAAAGTAGAAAATAAAACACATCTGTGAGTGGTTAACAGAAGGAACACAGCATTTGTATGAAAAACTAGTAAGTAGATGATGGAAGCCAATTAGGGATCTGGCTATTAATGTTTATTCTCTCCTCTCCATCTTATCCTGCACCTTCCTACCTGTTCTACCTGCTCAGCTTGACTGCAACCAGTAGACCTGTCTTTACACACAACTTAATCTATATTAGGTACGAATTTCAGTGAAAATTGTAACAGGGAAAAGTACTGATAAGTACAATATAAAATGACATCATTTTGTCTAGTCTTGATACATCTTTGCAACTTCCAGATTTCCCCTGCCTCCATGTTTAGCCTTTAGACTGCATCTCATGAACTTCTCAGGGTTCCAGCAACCACTACGCACAGCTAGTGAGGCATATGAGACATCATTGCAGAACTTCATGAACTGATTCTATAAAAGTACTACGAAGTCCAAAGCTAAATGGCAGTCCTGTATTTCATATTATTTTTTAAAAGTCAGTGTTTTCGATTTACACCTAAATAGCAGGCTCTTAATGCAAGATATGACTGGGTTTGCCTACCCAAAAGTCTCATCGGAAATAATTTCTGACTATATTTACACTACTTTGGAAGAGTTGTCTTCAAAGGAGCTATGACAATACTGTCATATGGTTCTCATCCACCTCCATCCATGCTGCTATCTGGCAAATGGTCTGAGCCTATACTTGCAGCTTTCCATCTCCATGGACCACAAGTGTCATCCTGAGGTCTGCTTTGGCCTATACAATTGCACAGACACAAAAGAATGGAGTTACCTGATCTGGCAAGCACCAGAGAAGTATGTCTGTCCTGGACATGATGGAGTACAGCGCAGAGATCTTTGAACTAGCTGTAAGGGTGTTGATATGGGCTCACAGTGTCTTATGCTGCTACATGGAGGTAACAGGGGCTTGAATAAAGTGTGGCTGCATCGGGATGGCAAGGCATACAGTTTAGTAAGCTGTGCCTCTCAGAAGGACTAATTCACATGGGCTTATCCTCAAAGTGACAAAGCCACTATGCTTCTCGCTACAGGAGCCGCTCTAACATCTGCCTTGTTTCTGAGTTCTCTGCAGAGAGCTTCAGCATGTGCTGCAATCCAAAAGTGAGGCGGTAGCAAAGTGAGAACAGAAACTAGGAGGACAGTCTCCCACATTGTTCTCTAGCCTAAAACTATTTGTACTATTTGTCTTCAAAGCCCTATGCAATTATATTATGCCAAGTTAAATTCCTTGTTCTGTTGGATAAGAGGTATTGTCTTTCCTTTAAAACATATCTGTGTTTAAAATAAGAAACAAAGTAAATCATTTTCTTGACAGTAGAGAAACGCGTTTCCTCTCAGAGATGGTAATCACTCATGAAGCCGAGAACAAGTGTAAACCAAGCCAAAGTTCATGCCTGAGGGAATGCTTTCCTACCTCTCATCCACTGTGGCAGTGACAAAATTATTGCTAGTACCTTCTACACTCGATTCAATTGCTAGCAACTTCTGAAGTAAAAATGCCATCTTTCCTATGATGAAACTCAATGTTGTTTCCATATCCATGGAAAACTTGGGTTACAGTGGAAGTACACTTTATACTAAGTTTCTTTCTATAAACATAATTTAACTTAAGAAAATGAGGTCAATGAAAGTCCGTATCTTGCCGTGGGGTAGCATAACAGATTTTCATCCGTGGGTGCTGTGAGCAGGTACCAGACTGGGCCCAGGACGGTCTTAGCTGCAGAGGAGGGACTGAGCAAGCGTAGAGCACTGAACTGAACATCACTGAATAAAAAAGACACTGCGTTTATCAGTCTACTGGATTAGATGGGCTCAGTTTTTTTGCCTGTATTTATTTACATTGATGCCACGTGAGATACATAGTGCAAGCTAACAAATACAACTGAACATAAAAGCCCACCAAATCAGAATGGCTAAAAATGCCTAAGCAAGCTGGAGAAAGATGAAGACCCGCACTTAATGGCTCAAAGTATTTTGGGGAATTCCCCTACCATTGGACCAATACAGGAGCTGTGGTTTGTGGGAACACCTATAAAATCAGCCACTGTGTGTCCGTGACTATGTTGTCTGGTTCTGAGTGTACTTCTACTATCACTAGAAACACTAGAACTCTTCCACTGTGAAATGCCCTCAGGACAAATCTAACAGTCAAAGATTCCCATTGTCATTTCCTGCTCCCTGTTTCTAATCACTCTTGCTAATATCAGGAGAAATATTGAGGCCTACAGGGATGTTCACTTGAATGGCATCCAACAATAGGAAAGTGATAAAAGATATAGATCCAGAATCATAAGAGAAGGTTTTGCAAGAAGAATCATAACGATGGTGTATTCCCCCAAGACAGCACAAAGTCTTATAGAGTCCAGCCCTTGGGAAGTATGCTTTGTGCAGATGACTGACTCAGCCTAACGGCACTGAGTTTGTGAGGTCTGACAATATAAACAGCCCACAGCACCTCATACTAGTACCCAAGGAGTACCAGAAAAGATCTGACACACCTAAATAACTAAGATCCTTTATTTGCCATTACTCAGAAAAATAGATAAAGAATTTAGTCAGTCTCAGAACAGAACACAATATACTGTTGCGCAAACAGGCTTGCTTGATCTTCAAAGGCGACAGGAATTCAAGCAATTTAGGAGTCCTCTTGTTCTTCTTGAATGTAGGCTTATTCTGAAGTAAGTCCTGCTTGTTTGCAGGAAACTCTAGCACAAGGAGGACCATCGTCTTATAACAAGGCACAAAGAGGAGATACAGTCCTCCTCCAAGAGTCAGCAAAGGTTTCCAAAGGGTCAGAAAGATGTCCAGGTTATCCAAAAGGACTCGTAGTGCATAACAGCCTCAGGTATTTGTTGCATGGAATGAAAGGTGTCCCCAGAAAACAAGGGGAAAAGAAAAAAGTGAAGCATTGGTATAAGCAATATGTCACGATAAAATGGTATCTCTGTCAATTAAAAGTGTTAAAAAATCTAGTCAAAATAATCTACTGTTTGAAAGTGTGTAATGTGAGGGAGAGTCAATGTGCAGCTGCTCCTCCAGAGATGAGTCCTGCTAGATGTCAGGAATGAATATATACAGCTAGCCTGCTTAAAGTCTTGACGCTTCTACTAAAACTTCACTGATGTGGTATTTTAGCACTAGATTAGATAATGGCTTGCGGACAGTAGGTCTTCCTTCAAAGATTTCCTCATGTACCACTTGTACAGCAGAACACTTTTTCCTCTTTTCAATTCCTATACTGTTATGAAGACGGCAAAATTACAGAGTAGTAGAGAAATGATTCTTTCATGAACAGTCCCTGTTCGACTTAAACAGTTTGAATGTGGTGATAATCTGAATACAACGGTTCAATACAGCCACAGAAAAACCTTCCCTGTTACCCACTCTGACCATGAAGGTTCCTTCCCAGTGCAATCTATTGAATATGCTGCCCCTAAGAAACCTTAACAACCTACACACTTACAGACAATATAATAAGCTATGACAGTGGACTACAGCAATAGATACACCCTAAAGACATTTTGTACACATTCAAAAAAGAAAAATCTTTGTTTCTCTTTCAAAAAAGAAATCAGTCAGGCATTTATGTTCAGAGGACAGGACTGGGAGTGCTGTATATAAATAGAATATGTCTTTAAAAACTAAACTTGTGAAAAACTAAACCCAAACTTCAAATGGGTTTGGGACTTCTTGACTTAGCCTATCATCTTCAACCCTAGCTAAACAGAGAATCACAACTAAAATCCCAGACTGGTAACTCAAACTACAGGTTTCATCAAAAACTAAAGGCTTGAGGATAATTTGAAAGTCTCTCATTTCTGTAATGGAAATCAATATATAAATCATACCAAGAAAAGATTGGTGGGAGTGAAGAGATGGATTCAAGGTGATATAATTCCATGATGGTTGATTTAGGCATTTTACCCCATTTTCAATGTAGTCTCTCTTATAATCTTTATTTGTATTTCAGATATTTTATTATTTTACTTTTCCTCAATATGTTTTAAATATATCCAGTACAAAGGACCTGCAGAGAATCCAATGAAAGGACACAAAATTGATGAAGAGACTGGAGCCTCTCTCCTATGAGGAAAGGATGTGAGACCTGGGACTGCTCAGTCTAGAGAAGAGAGCTCCGAGGGATCTCATCAGCGCGTGTATTTATATACAGCATGAAGGGAGGGTGCAAAGGAAAGGAAGCCAGGCTGTTTTCGGTGGTGTCCAGTGACAGGATCAGAGGCAATGGGCACAAACCAAAACACGGGAGGTTCTGTCTGAACATCAGGAAACGCTTTTTCACTGTGAGGCTAACCAAGCACTGGTACAGGTTGCGCTGTGAGGCTGAATATCCTCGGAGATATTAAAAAATCACCTGGACATGGTCCTGGGAAACTGACTCTAGGTCACTCTGCTTGAGCAGGGGGAATGGGACCATGCTTGGCTGTTACTAATTTTGGAAAGACCTAGATTGCAATTTAAATATGAAATTTACAGAAACTTTGAATATATTTATTAATAAAGCTAATCTGTGACACTCTACATTTCTTATGTAGTTATCCATAAATCTATCAGATTTTCAGCTTTCAAAATTAAATGAACACTGGAAGTAAGTAAATACAGAGGGGGCACTGAAGTCCGAATTAAACATAGAGAGTCAAAATAACACTGTAAGGGAGATTTTTGTTGGGATGACACTGGTTTCATGCGTGCGTGCATGTCTCTCCATTTGCATATATATGTGTGTGTATAAACACAAAATACACATTTGAGCATGCATAAAATGTCCAGATGGGAAAAATAAAAAGCTATTGGATTAAATGACTTTTTATATAAATTACGTAGTGAAGAATTTAAAATACCCTTGATTCTCGAATAATCAAAAAAACGATCCATATCGAGGTCTCTTCATTTGTCATCTAAGACTGTACTCGACATCAGTTATGATTTATTAGGAATACTTATGGCTAAAAGGATTAACATTAATGAATGGTATGTTGAAGGAAAGGTTGAGTGGCCTACCAATACAAGGCTAGTTACACTAAAACTGAAAGATGAAGAGCTTTAAACCCTACTTGTAAATTTATTGGTGTGTCTATATTGTCATAACTATTTTCCTTACAGGTAATGGGAAGCTTAAGTTAACTGTTGCTCAGAAAGACTGAGATGTTAAAAGAACAAGATGCTATTCTTTTTACAGTTATTTAAAAAAATAATACGTATACTAGAAGGGAACTATTTAAACAATCAACAAAAGGAAGTGAGCTTTGAAGTGGAGCAAGACCACCATTTTTGCACCAGTGGAAAAATTGAGAAATAAAAGGTACTAAAGGATGTCTTGTCACGAGTGGTAAAGGAAGACAGACTACAATTAACCAAGATGGAATATGGCCAAGACAGAGGCCCAGCAAGCTCAAGTCGTCACAGCCTCTAAGTACCACTCCACTTTCACAGGAGCCCCACCCAAGGCAAATTTTTGTCAGGGTCAAGTGACCAGGACAGCTTCCTGTAGCAGTTGATGTCTCTCAGTCTAGGCAGTGGTTCATATCCATACTGCTTTATACAAGAAATCTGGTGAGATTGGAAGGTTATTGCTGCAAGCCTTTTCTAAGTGCTTATCAGGAAAATGCAAAATGACTAAATGCATATAGCCTGGGGAGAGCAGGGCTATTAATAGAGTGCCTGTCAACTGATAGCAGAGATAGGAAGACTGCAAACCAAAGAGACAGAAGAATTGTCCTGAAACCAAATGAAAATATTTCTAAGAATAAGGAGGGAATCCACCATAGTGACTTAAACTGAATATTAGACATATCTGTCTCAACAACTAGATATGAATTTTGGAAAAGAAACAGACCTTTGCTTAAACAACTTAACTAAGATGAATGGCCATATGCTTCAAGGTTCTAACCTGTAGTGGTCACCAAAGAGGGAATAAAGAACTGATGAATATTTTTTATCCCCTAATATCTAATTCTCTGTAAAATGATTTTCATACTTGAAATCGATATGATGAGGTCACTCTATGCCCTCTAATTGTCTATTGGTCTTTATAAATACAACATTTGTGCTACACACCAGGTACAGCAGAGTAGCTACTGAAAGGACACCTAGTGGTAAGTAAATGAGTATGTCTAGAAACTGCTGGGACTGTTGAAGGTGTGTGATTATAACTGTCACAGGAATTGCTGACCTACTATGAGTTGAACCTGCAATACCATATACGAGTTTGTCTCAAATTAGTACTATTCACAGGTTTTTTTTAAAAATAACAAACAGCACTCTTACAAGCACTTTTTAAAAACAGGGAATTTAAGCTTAATTACCTTAAAACTCACAGACTTTTAAACCTATGCCTGTGTGACATAGATTACAAATTTGAATGTTTTGAATCTCCACTGCATCAGTTTTAGGAATATCGGATAGCTGAACAGAACTCCTTACAGATATGTTTTCTTTGATATTCAAGCCAAATTTCAGCTTGCTCATCATCATTCTTTGGGTCCTCCATTGAGTCACTCTAAAATATCCTAAGCAATCCCTTACCTTCTTGTCTTTGTCTCCTATGAAGACAAAGAGCTGAAGCATATAAGTTGTACACGTTTGAGCTAATTTTACTCTCTTTTCTGTCCATCGAACTTTGTAGTAACTGCTTGCCCATGTTTACTCCAAACCTCTTAATACGCCCTTGTGACTGAGAGATGGCCACAACAGAAAGTTGTATTGCAGATGGAGTCATTCCGGTCTCATGCAGAGAAGGATTATAACCTTCCTGTGTAGTGACATGCTGCCTCCAGGCAAACAGACCAAAATCCACACTTGGCTTTTATTGTTTATGTCAACATATCGTATTACAAGCAGAGAACGATTTGCTGACCACTGTCCGTCTTTGATTATTGCTTTTATGTTCTCTTTTCCAGGTTTCTCTTTTTTTATCGAACACTAGTTCCTTTGGATTAATTTTCCCTGAGTGAATTAGTACGGATTTGCTAGGTCATTCTTTTTTCTATCCAATTTTGTAACATCTCTTTATGCCACTGGTCTGTTCTCTGTCGTCTCAGTGTTCATAACAGCTTCCAACTTAGTATCATCCTTTGATTTAAGAAGCCAGAAAAAAAAGAATTCTGCTCTTCTGTCCTCTTTCATCACAACAAAGATTGAAACACTGGGATGGATGTTCTTAGTCTGTTTCTTTACATGACTTCCTACCAAAGTTTGTGTTTTAAAAAGATCAAATTTTGCCTTATTTCTCCACAACTACAAGGAAGTAGATCATGACGCCCATGAAGGAGGCTGTAGCTCCTGCTCTTACCCAGACATTAGCGCCTATTCCTCATGCAACTGTTTCCATGGCTCACCTCTCCTCCTCTCCGCCCTTCTGGAGCTCCAGCCTGCTCTCTTGTCTTAAAATGGCATGTAGTTTCCTTCCTTTACTATAAACAATGCTTTCTGTAACCTTAGTTTCATGATACAAACATTTTAAAATAAGAATGAAGGGAACACAAACTATGTGTTCGATTAGGGATTAAATTAAATGTCTCAAAACGGAACATTTCAGAATAATGAAATCTGGCTTCATTTTCCTTCTATCCCATTGCTTTAACAAAAAAAAAAAAAAAAAAAGAAAGAGATTATGGATCTGAGAAACTCTGGCAGAACAGTAGTAAAGGCAGCTGAAGACAGTTTATCACTTGCGAATCCAGGAGAAATGAAAGTAAAGCTCAGAGGAAGGGTTTGTAACTCAGATATGTGTTCAAAGGGAAGGAGGGGCACTCTGAACTGCAGGATGCTCAAGGCTGAGCAACCAGTTGTCATAGTTGACATGGGAGACTCCTGCTATCTGTAATATCACCATCTGTAATCTAAGGTCAACTTGTAAAATGCCCTGCAGTCTGCCCAAGCCTCTTCAAATCAATATTTCTTTGATACTAAAATATATTTTAAAACAAGAAACTAACCAACAGATGTTATTCTCCAGTCAAAATCGAAAAAAATGCACGGCTGTCTTACAAGGCATAATAAGGAATAGCAATAGGAAGTAGTAGTAAAGAGTAGTAAAGGAAAAATAATGCCCATAAGAAATTCTCTTTATCTCTGTCGTCCACTTCTAAGTTTTGGTTGATTATACTTCTTCAAATAGACATTTTTTTCTTTTTTTTTTTTTTTTTTAAAACAACTCTAAAAAGGATTTTCATTCTTAAATCCCTAATCTAGATTTTGCCATTGTGAACTTTTCAGTAGCAGAAGAAACTAAAATCTGTCTGAAAATTTGGAAGAATTCTTATTATGTACATCTGAACATGCACATTTGACTTTCATTGTGTGGTGTGCCAGACAGCCACAAAAAGAAGTATAGCCCAGTACAGCTTTAGTCAACACTTTAAACTGTGGATCTCACTTACGCTGAAAGAAAGTGATCTTTTTTTGGCCTTTCAGGTAAACCCATTTCATCTTGGCATACAGTAATCACAGATAATATGGTAGCTGCTTGACTTTCACATCATATTTAAACAGGTATTGCAAACATAGACCATAATAGCTTCAAAAAGGGAGTTCAAATAATCTACAGGAATTACATCTGCCCCAAGCCTCCTTTCCAGTTTAGGGATTTTACAGTCATGTTTCCCCATTTCTTAAAGCCTGCTGAGGAAGAGTGGGTGTTATCCCATTCCTTGGTGAAAAACATACAAACAGTATAGGAGGAAATGCACGAAATTTTCAATACAACATCTCGTGCAGAAAATGAGTTCCAAATTAGATCTTTTTTTTTCTTCTCTTATCAATATAATACTAGTTGTTAATTTTACACATGTTTAGTACAAAGCAGCAATAAATTCGAGGGAGACTTTTAATAAGATATCAATATCTTAAAGAGATCTACCTTGAAAGAAACTTTTGACTCGGAGATAGCTGACACTAAGGCGCAAGACGGAAAGTTTGTCCAGCTTCGATATGATATCAGGTGGAAAAGGCAGGAGGCTGGCCAGGTGGTCCAGTTCCGCATTCAGACGATCCCTGTGTCTCTTCGAAGGATTTGATTTTTCATTCCCAACTGCAGGCCTTCTGTGGTGAAGAACACAGGTTTTACCTCCAGATAATACAACCGGAGACTAAGGTGTTGTCTGCAATTAGTTAATAACTGGCATATTTAGCCTAGCTTCTATGAAAATCTTTAAAGCTTCTGTCCCCCACCAAAAAAAAAAATAAATTAAAAAAAAAGTCATCTTTCTGCATTTGCCATAGTGCAAAGACACGGACATCGGCCTCTCTTTTCACACCTCCCCAGTGAGAAACAGATGAAGAATCTTTTACTCAGGACTCTCTTACCTTAAGGGAATAGGTACTGTCTTCATGTGCTAGTCAATACCAGGAAAAACAATTTCTCAGCCATGTTGTACAAATGAGGGTCAGAACAGCAGAGGAAAATTACCATGACTAATTCATGAATCCATTCAATATCCACTCTATTCATTCAAAGCATCTTACTTCCATCAATTTAATGACTCAAAGTTAACCTGTGGGTCGGGAGGTAATTAAGAAAAGAGCCTATCTTTAGACGTGATTTTAAAAAGTATGGCATTGAAGATGAAGAGATGTTCTTTTCTCAAGCTCAAAAATCATGTGAACAATCTCACATTTACCTTCCTACATCAGTAATAAAAAATAAGAATTTGGTTTCTCTCTTAAGAATATTGATAGTCCTCCCAAAACATAAAGACTAATGTTACTCAGATTTCTAAGCCAAGCACTCTTAGTCCATCCCCACTTCATGTCCCTCTCATGCAGCAGGAAAGATTAGACACTTCAGAAGAGCTCTTGTGAAAATGCTTTAAGATGAAATGCATCACAAATGAGGAAGCTCAGTTTTGGGGTGTTCACTGATACTCTTCCTCTCAAGAGGAAGAAAAGGAAAAGCTGGTGCACCTCCACACAGTCATGGGAACCTGATTTCCAGCACGACAGCGAGGAATGATCAATGCTGAAGCACAGACTTGTCAATTAAGCAAGAAGCCCTGAGTGGTGAGTGTGAGAGGTTGGTTATCTCCAGCAGTCAGCCATTGCTGGATCCAGCAGTAGTCAAGTGTGTTATCCAGAAATGAGCCACAGGGCACTGGAGCCATAAACTACATGGATCCACCCTCTCAGAGGAAATGCAGCAGCCCAGTGCTCTAGCTGAGCAGACATCTCCCAGGGGACTCGGTGCTGTGTCTGCTGCTCTTCCACTCACTCTCATAATGCCCATGTTCAAGTTGTTACTGTCGCCACTGCCACATTCCTCCTGAGGCACCTTCTCCAGAATGAAAGGCACTAAAAAAAGTCAATGAGGAAAAGACGGGGAAATAGTAGGCAAGGAAAATATGGGTGTGCTAACAGTTTTCACATCACCTCATTAAAGGCAAGGATCATAAACTTATGTAACTTATCTGGTGCTTCAGTGGAGAATCAGAGTAAAATTAATTATTTGGAGCACTTCACTACTGCGTTTCCACACTCCACACATTCACTATATGTTTCAATCATTATTTATATTTTAAATATTCGTACCTCACAAGGTGATTAAAGGGTTAAATTGCAACATTTCCATATTCCCCTCTTATAAGTGTAGCATTAATTTATCATTGTAACTGTGATTTTTTAAAAATAATGCTGTGCTTAGGAATCAGTGAAAAACATGATCAGTGCTTTGTATATATGATTGCTGCTAACTGAAAACCTCTTAAAGCACATTAGGTCTGAAAAATTCAGTGCTACTTTTGAGACTCTCACTTCAGTTTAACAGGACGACATTGATAGAGAGACTGACTAAAAAGTGTTTGAAGTAGGTGTCGGTGAAAACATGTAATTCCTGCTTTTTCGTTCAAAATTACCAATACTGTTATGTGGCCCTTCAATAACAGAATAAGTTGCTTTTGAAGACACGAGGGAGATTTTGTTATTTGGGTCAATAAATAACTTTCCTCTATTACAGAGCAAATACGCAACAAGCAATGTAATCAACAAAGAAGGAATTTCTCTTTTTTACTTTCCCAGAGTTAACTATTTTTCAAAAAAGGGCATTAACTGGGCATTAATTTTTTGCAGTAAACTCTGAAGCTAGTGGGTCCTCACTACAACATCAAAAGGATGTCTGACCTGTGGAGAGCAGTCATTTTGCAGGAATATAGCCTATAGTGGAGCAGAAGCCAAAGAACATAAGCTTTTACTAATTGCTCTTTACATCTGACAGGCCAGCTGAAGCACGGAAGCAATTTAGGACAGAAAAAAAATAATTCCAAAAAGAAAAATTAGACTGATGAGTTCAAGGGGTAAAAACTGTCAAGATTAACATGAAATAGAAGTAGTTCAAGCCTGTTTACCACATAAAATAGTGCCTGCTCAGTACCAGAAAGGTATGGTTTGAGGCAATTGTGTGGACTGCATTTGTACTGAGCATAAGGAATAGTTTTCTGGAGGTTGCAGGGAATGGTGTGAAAAGACTACAGGAGAAAGCTCAGGACAGAACCTTCCTGAAAAATTAAGGAAATGATTCAGTAAGGGAGTGAATCCAAGCAAACAGAGGTTTGATGTGAATGGTAATTAGGTGCCAAGTGGATGTGATTTAAAACAATGCAAGTTCCATGGAAAGCCCAGCTTAGCTATCCATAAACAGAAAACGACAGGCAGGAAAATTCTTCAATGAGCTGTTTTGAGGCAAATGGAAATTCTAGCCTTTATTTTGAGCTGAAAGTAGAAGGCGCTTGTTGTGTTGGTGTTCAAACAGGGATTCTCAAACTGTGTAAATCAGATCTAAACAGAGCCACAGCACTCACTCTATGATACTTCTTTTCCTCTGCTTCTCATACAACACTACTACAGTAAGGCAATGCATGCAATTAAAACAAAGCTACTATTTCCTTCTTTGCATGGTTAAACCATTCAAATTCTGCTGTGCAGTAACAAGTATTTTTACCTGTATAAGACCCTTATCACCAGTCCCTGTTCAGTAGGAACTGAGTGCAGGAGCTAGTGCAGAGGTGGTTTTGTTTCGATGGTACGTAAGGCATCGAGCCATTTGCGCTTTCATGATTCCATGTGCCCATGACACGCAGCCTGCCACTAGTGTAAACCAGTTTGGTGAGCTCGCAGAGGAATTTCCTGCAGCTACAGCTGTCTGCTGTTCCCTACCCTCTGAGGGAGCCCTACCCTCTTAACGAAAAGTTCACTCTGAGTAAGTTTTTTAAGTATGCTAAAGTGTTAAACCAGCAGATGATCTAAATGGAGAAAAATCTAATCATTGACTATGACAGCAAGCTTTCAGTAAGAAGGCAAAGGGAAGAGAGAGACCACGAGATGCAACAGATAGGCTAAGTGCAAAGTAACAGTAAGATGATTATCATGAATGTACCAACCAGCACCCACAGCCACTGAGTTGTGCCTGGGCATTGCATGGTGTCCAGGCAGAGCTGTACACGTGCAAACATTCGCCATCTCTCCTACGAGTGAAAAGGACCAACTGAGAGAAAGGTGTGTGAAGGAAAGGGGGCCCGTTGACACCTGCTGTTCTGGCTTGTCACAGTAAGGAAAGGCAAAAGCAGAACTGATAGTCAAGAAGACATCACACCGGTAGAGTAGATGAGAGGTGGGATATCGTGGGATACCAAATAAGAAGGACTATGCCACAGAAGGCCTTAAAACGTGAACTAGGAAACAGGAGAGAGCTGCACCTCCTGAGGTCTCTGTTTATTCTGGCACTGGTACAGTTCTGGATGAAGTGGGCAGTTTGGAGCAGTTGCAGATACACTCAGAGCTAAGGCAGCTGCAAGTGCCTTTAAAGAGCTGTAAAACATTACAAGAAATGGCTTGTGGAGGGAGAGAGTTTTATAAGATGCCAAGGTCTGAGACAAAGAAGTGGCTGAAGCTCTCAAATGGTAACTGTCCTGAAGTGTTTTAGAGTTTCTAGTGTAAGTATTAATTTCAGCACAGTGATTTCAGTTTGAAGTTTAAAACAAGATCTCTTTAGTTTTCACATGCTTCAGTTACCAGTAAAATGTTACGTTTTCACAGGAAACAAACACTTGGTAGGAAATATTTCCTTTAGTCAAAACTCTGTTTCTCTGGCTGAAAAGCGTATCTGATGGAAATTTTTCAGTCAGTCCAGGCTCCAGGTGTTCAAACTGGTTCCATAAAAGTCAAAATTCTTTAGTGTAGACCACATTTAAGAGGACCTGTTTGGAAGCTTTCTGAGGCAAAAGGAGAACAGCTAGGAGTTTTTATTTATTTGCATATATAAAAGTAGAACTTGAAACCGATTGTCTGAAGAATGGCAACCTAATGAAGATAGTTTCTCCTATTTACGTGTACAGAGGAAGAACGAAACATACCAGAGCTTCCTGGTAAAACAAGTTTTCCCACACATTCTTCCAGTCTTGTGAGTCTGCATCACTATTCTGTAAAACTAATTCATAATAAAATTTCTTTGACTGGAAAAAAAACCCTGCAAGATTAGTGAGCAATATCATTCTGTGACACTCTGGATTAAAAGGTACCTGCAGAATCACCACCTGGCTTTACAGCCTGATCAAAAAAGTTAATGCAGAGATGGAGAGGTGGCCTCCTGGGATGCAGGATGTCCTTTGAATGCTGACCTTCAAAAGGGCTAATCCATTAATCCCTACAGCAATCCAAGTACCCTGCTTAGACTGGCACCTGAGTTCACTTACTCCTTTGTCAAGTGAGGACTGGACAAAGAATTCTCATCAATTTTTTTTTTCCTGTGAACAAATACCTCTCCCAGAACAGGTGGCGGCATATGCTATGGTTCAATTAATAGGCTATGTCTACTCTTCTAAAGTCAAGATAAATTATTTGAGGCAGGTAAGGGTACCTCGGAGTCCTGAAATGTCGTTAAGTCCCTGAGTGAGGGAATGAGCACAGGAAAGGCTTACCAGAGATCAAGCCCACAAACAGATATTTGAGGAAGAGACCAGTGTTGCTAGGAACTGAGAAATCATCCTCAGCAAGTGATAAGTAACCAACCACAGAAAACAGAGGGCTGTCTCCAGTATGGGAGCTCAACAGCCTAATAATTCAAAGCATATGATTCCCTTTGTTTTAACCAACACCAAGTTTCCTGTCCTGCCTGGATAAACTCATGCTCAGGTACCTGTACTGCAATCTCATAGCAAAGCTATTTTCAAGGTAGTATTGCTGGTGATAGCTCACAAGGTGAAAACTTGGCTTCATCCAATTTAGTGAGAATTTGTCTCTGATTTTGTTGAAGCCAGAATTTCATAAAAGGTTCCTAAGGACATTTAGATTCTCTGTTATCAACTAGTTTTCCTAGCCATTGCATTTATCTAGAAGTCATCTTCAAGAGTTCTCCTAGCTAGTATATACAGTCCAAACATGAAGCTTAATGTTTCTTGAAGCAACTGCAATTCTCCTTCCTTTCTCATAAAACTTATGATTCATAAACAGTTCTGTACAGAGGTAATTTCTTGTACGGGAGCGGTTCCATACCTCATGCAGTTATAAAGTTAGAAATCCACATCTATACCTGAAGAGTAGTGCAGAAATGTTACATATGCTTTGGATTTAACATTCAGGTTTTGCAGGAAGAATCATTTTCTTATGTCATTATCCCTGTCTATTGAAATTGTCACCTATAACATATTTTACACTAAAAGAATTTTTTTTTTTTTAGTGGGAACAAGTGGTTTATGTGCAAATACTCTGCAAAATCAACAGATTTCACTCAAACATTCAGAGAAACTCCCCTATGAATTTAGACCAATATATACAATTTAAAGCCAAGTGGGTTATTTTTAGAAGTTCTGAACAGCTGAAAATAGGGCAATCTATTACCTTCTCATTCTTAAATTGTCTATGAAGGCCACTAGTGCAAGTTCTTAATTTTAACACAGTAAAAATGTGTTTCATAACCTTATAATCAAGTGTAAGACAGAAGACGTGGAATGATTACATTAAAAAGCTTAAATTCACAGCATGGTTTATGGCGTCTGGAAGTCATTTTACATTTGAATGATAGCAACCTTTATTCACTCCCATTTCAAGCATCCTGTAGTAACAACTTCCCATTGCTTTTTTTCTCATTTTCTGCTTTGCCTTCACACATACAATTCCTCTCTCCCATTTTTCTCATAATGAAAGTGATCCCGTAGTAAATAGTGTTCTGAATACGATGTGTTCTTTATGCAAAAAGTGAGTCGCCAGTCTGCTTTTTCAGTTGGCCGAACTGACCCACTTTCTAGGCTTGTGGATGTTGGACTTAGCGATGCCCCAAGCAAGGCTAAGCCAAGGAAGGGGGAAGGGGGGAGCACAGTGCTAGCGCACTGGTGCCACTCAACACACAGCTTCTCAGCAGGCTGCTTGAACAGACAGTGGGGAACACAGAAGCACGAAGGTGGCAGCTACCTCTCCAGCCCATTGCCCAGCTGACATTTAGTCCACCAGTATCTTCTGCCTACAGCAATGTGCTGTCCCTCTCTGCTCCTCACTACAGCGTACTCTTCAGTACACATCACAGCCACTCCTGGCCTCCTCCTGGGACACCTAGTAATAGGTAAGGACAGTTTGACCCATGCTCAATGTCCTTTCTGGAGCCAGTCTTAACCATGAAGAGCCAGCCTCTCGACCAGAGGGTTCTCACAGCAGAGAAAGGGATTAGGTCTCTCTTGTGTCAGCAGACTATGGGACGAAGAGAGTCCTGCTTCTACCTCATTTCTAGCACGTACATTCAGAGGGAGATGCCTCCTGATGAATATGATACTTAACTGTTTCTGAATGGGCTTCCTCCTTTTCCTCCCAGCATACAGGCATTCCCCTGGAGGAATCATTGTTTTGACTCTGAAAAAGAAAAGGAATAGGTTTCTTAGTTTAGAATTTTCTGTTTCATACTGCTGTACAAAATGACAGCACCAAGAAAGTCCAACCAAGGAAAATGTTTGTTCCTTGAGTGTGGCATTCAACAACACTAAAAAGCACAGTGGCATTAGTTAAGATAGAAGCTTAAGGCTTATTCCAATTTCCTACTTTAATATTATTAGAATATTGATATTTATATTCAATTTTCATTTTTTCAAATTAAGCATACTATACACGGTATAAGAATTGGTATAAACCACATCCTGTTTACTCGATGTCCAAAATTAATTTTTTTTTCCCTTCTAGCCTCATTTTTAAATTCAGCTAAACAAATAAGAATGAATAATACTAGCCACCATCTTCTGCAGGGAGGATTTCACAGCTTTTTTAATACACAGGAATATTGTCTTCCATTGCTGACACTGTGGTAAGTAGGATGCAATTATTCAAATCAGCATTTTCCCAGGTCCTCACATCCTCATTTTTAAAGTCTGAAAGCGTATCTTTCGGCAGCTCAAGAAGTGACACGTGGGATTGTGGTTAGCACGAGGACCCAATACAGTGCTGACAGAGGTGACAATTTTCAGACAAAACTTAGCCTTGTTACTGCTGCGTTCGAGCACGTTAGCCTTCGAGACACTGCATGCTCTGACACAAGTCTTTCTATTTGGTCTGTTTAAATCTTCTGGAGCTTAGCTGAATATCAAAGTCTCTTTGATTTTCTGTCTGAAAGAGTATTTTAGTCTTGCCGTGTGCTGTTCCACAGTGGGTGCACACTGCCTGAGAGGTTACTCTATCTCAAGAGTAGTCGCTGCTTTGTGTAAGATGTAAAATTAAGGGGAACTTCTATGTCACTGAATCGAATCTCATGCTACTGAAGACATATATGTCACGTAATGCAAATCATAAACTTACTGAATTTGATTTAAAAACTGTTTAGAGGAGCTTTACTTTTGACTGGAAGACAGCTCTCTGATAACTAGAAACCTTCTACTTTCCAGCTTAAATTTGTTCATGGTCATTTTATACCCATTTGTTCTTCTGCCAACATTGTCCTTTAGTTTAAATAGCTCTTCCTCCTTCATTGTGTTTACTCATTGGTGTATTTTTAAATATCAGTCACATCTTCAGCCAGCCTTCATTTTTCTATTCTAGGACAACCCAAACTCTTTTATTCCCCTCTCATGTTACAAATTTTTCTTCCTATCATCTTAGGAGCCTTTATTTTCTCATTTCAGTCAATCTGTCTAAAATATGAATAAACATAATCATGCACAGTATATCAAGTAAAATCCAGAATTATTTCATACATGCATATATATATATACAAACTACTAATTCTTTATGGGAATTAACTCACTTGATACTTGTGTGACTGCATTTTCCTTTTTTGTAGCCATTATCAAATTTATGGCTCAAAGTCATCCTACGGTCACCTAATACGCACAGTTCTCTGTCTTCATATATAACTTCCAATAAATAAGTGCACAGTTTATGGAGTAAATCTAACTTTTAGTGCCTCCAAGTGCCTAATCATCCCATTCATATAATACATCTCCAGTTCATTTTTGTTAAGTGAGAACTGCATCCTCCTCTGTATTGATGGTGCAAGCAACTAAGTTTACTGGTACACTTCTGGTTTTGCATGAAATTTTTTAGTAAAAATATGATTTTCTCCAAACTTTCTCCAAATAGTTGAGGAACTCTGCCTGTATTGTCCCTCCTGATCATTCATTTTCCTTTTGTCACATGCTGTTGACCCCGTTCCTTCCCCCAACTCTTTCAGTTCTTTACTAGTCCTCAGCAACACAGCATCCTTCACTAAATTGAGATAGATTAGGTCTATCTTATTTCCCTCATCTGAAAATCAGTTTTTGTATCAACAGAAAGCTATCAGGTTACTCTGTCAAAATCATCTAAATCTACATTCTATTTTTACTCCATTACACAACTAACCAAAGCCATAAATGGTTCTTTCCTTGAGAATTCATTGCACAACATAGAGATCAGACAAACAGGTCAGTAGTTGCCTTCTCTCAATTGTAGCTGATGGTGAAAAGACCAGTCATTCTCCAATGGGTGCAGTGTCAGGTATAGAGTTCTTCCAGAAATAAACAGAACCATTTTTTCACAATTGCGAGGATGATTTCATGTGACATCAGATGGAGGAACTGACTGGCCAAAATCTATGAGGGATATGGTACAATGCAATGAATACTGCTCCACATTAAGAAAGTGTATTTATCCCACAGCCTTTCCTTAGATAAAGCCTCCTTGCCACCACCAAAGATCCTGTTAGCATAGCCTAGTCTACAAGCTCATTTTTTTGCGACAGTCTGTCAGTGTTTAAAATTTTATCTACCCTGGTGGGTTTTCTAATCCTGTGGGAAGCTGAAATGGTGTGAAGATGCCAAATGAATTGCTGCAGTTTCTTGTGAGACGTTATGTTAAAAGATATTTTCTTTCTATTTGTGGTGGGTTGACCCTGGCTGGATGTCAGGTGCCCGCCAAAGCCACTCTGTCACTCCTCAACTGGTCAGGGAAGACAAAACAACAAAAGGCTTGTGGGTCAAGATAGGGACAAGGAGAGATCATTCACCAAATTCCATCATGGGCAAAACAGACTCATCTTGGGAAAATTAATTTAATTTATTACCAATCAAATCAGAGTAGAATAATTAGACAAAAATCCTAAATCTTAAAACACCTTTCCCTCACCCCTCCCATCTTCCCAGGCTTAATTTCCTGGGGCACCTCCAGAGGCACAGGGAATGGGGGTTGTGGTCAGTTCATCACATATTGTGTCTGCCACTTCTTCCTCCTCAGGGGGAGGACTCCTCACACTGCTCCAGTGTGGGATCCTTCCCACAAGAGACAGTCTCCCACAAACTTCTCTAATGTGAGTTCTTACCACAGGCTACAGTTCTTCACAACCTGTTCCATCACGGGGCCCTTCCACAGCATGTAGCCCTTCAGTAACAGAATGCTCCAGGGTGTGTCTCCCATGAGGTCACACGTTCTGCCAGCAAACCTGCTCCATTGTGAGTTCCTCTCCATGGGGCCACAGGTGCTGCCAGGAACCTGCTGCAGCAGGAGCTTCTCATGGGATCACAGTCTCCTTCAGGCATCCACCTGCTCCAGTGTGGGGTCCTCCATGAGCTGCAGGTAGATATCTGCTCCACCATCAACCTCCATGGGCTCAAGGGCACAGCCTGCCTCACCACAGTCTTCATGGGAATCTCTGCTCCAAAGCCTAGAGAACCTACTCCCCCTCCTTTTTCACTGACCTTGGTGTCTGGAGAGTTGTTTCTCTCACATATTCTCACACCTCTCTTGTCCAACTGCCACTGCACTTGTTGTACAGCAACTTTTCCTCTTCTTAAATGTTATTGCAGAGGTGCTACTATCATTGCTGATGGGCATGGCTGGGGCCAGCAGCAGATCCATCTTGGAGCCATCTGGCATTGGCTCCATTGGACACAGGGGAAGCTTCTAGCAGCTTTTCACAGAAGCTATCCCTATTGCCCCCCCTCTTCCCCCACCCCGCTACCAAAATCTTGCCACGCAAACCCAATACAATATTGTAATACTTTTGTGTTCTGAGTCCTTCCCGTCCATAATATGAATCTATGACTCATAGTTCATGTTTCAAAACAGTGTCACATGCCAGACTTCCCTTCTCTTGCCTTCATGAGCAAAATTACAAGGAGGAGAAAGACTTGGACAGCATAATACAGATGAAAACTGAAAGTTAAGAGTTCACTCAGTTTCCCTAAAGGACCACTTTGTTTTAAGACCCATTCTGGTTCAGCTGATGAATATGTGACAGCAAATAGAAATAAATAAAAAGACTTCAGTATTCAAACAACTGAAAACCAGGAAATAACTAGCAAACAATATGAACTAGAATTTATGAAGTGTAAAATGCTGGTTAAGAAAGATAAAGGCCCAAAGGAAAGTTCACAAGTTGCAGCGCTAAAGAGAAAAGATAGTATGCTTTTTAGAAGAACAGTATGAACAAAAGAAATTTTAAAAGTGTGTACATTGATTATTAAATGGAGATGGCTGTATATTAGAACTGTATAAAACCTAAGAGCGTTCAACAGATTTATTTCTAGTACCTGAAGAGAAACAAAATCATGCACTCACATCAAGTAAGAATAAACCATGCGCTCTTCAGGCTTTCTACAGGAACTTTCCACAGAATTAGGACAAGAGGTTACCACAGCAACATGGTATGAAGCACTGCCTCAGCAACTGAACACCAATGTCCTAGATATGTGTACAGCGAAGAGGTGCTTTTGCTACTACCACTAATGCCAACAGTGGCATGCAGATAAAATGAGTTTGAGAATGAATGTAGGAGAATAAAGACAGAGTCAGAAGGCTCACAGCTAATGGTTCTAAAAATATGGCTGAAAATAGCACTTGAAGTTGTTGAGCTGCACAGAACCACAGACCAAGAAAACATTTCTTTTAAAAAGCAGAAAAGAGCACATATTTGTGGTCCCACCTGGACTGTGCCTCTTCTGATAGCATGCGAGCTCTGCTCTCTGCTGCTGGGACAGGACAGGACAGGACAGAACAGCGCATCTCCACTGCTGCAGGAAGCTGGGGGCTTCTTCCCCTAGGAGCCCACCAGCCTCATATGTGAATGAGTAATGAGAAGAAGCTGGGAGGGAGGGCACTCAGCTGCTCACAAAAATTGTGCTCTTTTCTTTCTCTTTCTCTCTGTTATACTTGAAAGTCCTCCCTCACATGCTCTCCCTCTGTTTGAGGGAGGACAAAGATGAACCCAAGGCAGAACCTTCCACCCCTTCAGCAGTAAGAGAGGGGGCTTACAAGCTTGAGGAGCTTCCGGAAGAGGAGAGCTGAAGGGAACAGAATTGCTGGGAATGGGCAGGTATAGGCCATGATCATTCACTTTCTTATGTCAGATGCTTTTAATCACTGCTGACATTAAGTCGTAACGAATCTCTGAACACTGGGGAACTCCAAAGGACTGAGAGACAGCTGCTATATGACAATCTTCAGAAGGGAAACAAAATGGGGTGGCATGACTGATATTCATCCCAAGCAAAATACCAGAAAAGCTGATAAGAAAGACAAATGACATCACTTAACAGAATTCTATGGTATAGTTAAACTAGCTCACTGAGAAGTTACCACCTCTAGCTAATGAAGGAATTCACTTCTATTAGTAAATCATTTAACGCAGCAACACAACATTGTGATTTTAAAAAGCCACAATGAAGTGTTATAGTGTACAGTTTCCGTAAACAACAAATTTGTGAAGTGACGGATCCAAAAAAAAAGAATAATAGTAAAGAAATCATTGCTAAATAGAAAGGTTTTTATGAAGATCTTGTGGGCATCAAGATTCAATACAAAGCCATTGGTGATAACATCTGCAAAGTTACGAAAATGTAGAAGACTGGTAAGTAAGGCTGAAGACACAGTGAAATAGAGCAATCTGGAGTGCCCAGTGCACTGTTTCTGTTTATCCACAATGCATTTTAATACAGCCGCTTCTCAGAATAGGGAATGTAAGTCATTGCTACTGAATAGGGACTGCATCCTAAAATGTCAGTGATTCTTGAAAGGAATTTGGGATCAAGGTGAAAAATGAGTACAATCCGTACCCCAAGCTCCCAGGGCAGAGTTGCTGTAAAGGCAGCTGATGCAGTTGCTGACCTAAGTGAAGTGATTTTACCGCTGTTTACAGATATGATGAGACTGATGCTGGAACAGTGTGTATAGCTCCCATGTAAGTGTCTTTCAAATAATGTTAGAAATGGGAAAGGGTGAGGAAAGAAGCTAAAAAAAAACGCTAGCAGACTGAAGAAACCACCTTACATAGCAAAAAGAATTAAGCAACTCAGGTGAAATACTTTCAAGGAGAAGATAGAGGTGCTGTATTATTTTAATCTGAAATATAGCAAGTACTTGAAAAGTGAAGCTGAGGGCGGATATGTCCAAATAAGAAATAAGACATTAATCTGTAACATCTGAGCATTTAAACACTAGGGCAAGCTGTCTTGAAATCAGTTAGATGTCTTTCTGAGACGTACACTTTACCCTAACAGAAGTTATGCTTAAATTAAATACAAGCAGTTGGGCTGAATGCAGGCATACTCAGAAAAAAAAAAAATTAAAAAAAAATTTGGTAGCTTTGGTAGCTATAGGAGGTCAAATTACATTATCCAATGATCTGTCCTTTCATTAAATTTTATGAATCATTTCCTGCCCAAATGTGATCACATACCATGCATTCAATGCCTGAGCTACATAAAAGGGCTGTGCAGAGCACAGCTTCGAAGCGGCGCAGGTTTTGAAGAGACAGCCTGGGAATAAGGAAGTTGTGTTCTCATCCCTGCCGCACCGCAGAACCGCAGCACAGATTCACGGACGAAGCAAGAAGGGGATGGTGCAGGAGCAGAGCTTGGGGTTTCACAGAATTATGCGCTGCTTAAAAGATTCCCCCTTGCAACAGCGAACCGACAGAATAGAAATCTCCCTGCCTGCTGTCACTAAATTAATTGTGATTAGCACGTTTTTGCCAAATGCTTTGCTTCTGATCAACGGTCATGCTGCAGGAGAAAATACGATAATGACTTTGGATATCTTTGCAAACAGCATGCAATACTGTGTCCAGAAGTAGCCACACTCCGAGAGAAAGTGGAGCAAACAGTCACAAAAATTATTAAAGGCTGAGAAAATGAGCCCCACAGTCAGAGTCCAGGAGCACAAACTGTTTGGGTTATTGTGAAGCACAGCAACAGAGAACTTTCTCACAATAAGCAACTACCTTATGTAAGAAACAAACATTTTGTGACAGAGATCAAGCTAATTCTAGTAAGATCCAATTTGCAGAATTTGAGGCTAATTAAATTCAAACTACATATAAATAAGAATAATTATTAGAATAATTTACCCAAGACCCTCCATCACTGAGCAATCTTTTTCAATCAATATTTTTTTAAAGAGAATTATTAGACCCATGTGGTGAAGAATTTGTTTAAGGATGTGTGATGGTTCATACTATACACGAGATCGAAATGAGATCACAGTGGCTTTTTCTGGCCATAAAATCTATTTTTTCTACCTCAATCTTCTTTCCAGTGAAAAAGGAAGAAAGTTAATTCACAAACAGCAAGAGCTGTTAGAAATGTTAATTGATTAATGAAAAGGTATATAATGTTTGTCTTACAGAGGGTGTTCTGCAAGTACCAGGGATCATAGGATCATACATTGGGCTACAACACAGCTAAGGTTGTCTGACATAGCATATATAAAATCTCTCTTTATTTTCTGTTAAAGAAAATATGTACCAATTTAGCCATGTTTGGAACTTCTCAAAAAAAAATCCAGTTCGTGTGTGCTTGGGAAACTTGTTGTAGTCTGACAGTTATCTATAGCTTCTGCCCAAGCTGAGCACACGTCATCCCCTTCATTCCTCCTACAGGCATCTGCACTATACATATGCATTCCCATGCGCTTCACATGCCTCCCCTCGGAGCAGCAACGGCAGAGCCAGACTTTCCCTCACGCTGTTCCTCCCCATCCCAGTGCGTATTCCCTGCTCCAGCCGCTGCTGCCCAGAAATAAGGGACTCCAAGTGTAAGGCACGGGATTGAAGAGTCAGCCCTGGGAAGGAGTGGGACGTAGACTGAGAGCAGTCAGGGAAGGGACAGAAGCAGGCTGCTTGTAGTCTGGAGTCCCAGCATCCTGAAGACCTGGAGACAAGACTCTGTGCTTTATAATACTCCAGAAAGGGACCACTGAGGAGCACTGCTTTTGAACTATCATCGGGACTTCAAAGTAACCATGCACAATTTGCGATTTTGGCCAAAAATTAAGTGGCCTACGCCTTCCCACTGCAGTCTCTCACCCAGGCCTCCTGCAGCCTCCTCCGCCATCGCTGCCTGCATTAGGGGAAGACATCTGAGGACGCAGAGCCAGGCCCCTGCCCCACTCGGAGAGCTTAGGGAAGGAACTGGGACTGTGCAGGGGCTGTAGGAATGAGGGCTGCGTGATGTGAGGCACGCGACTACCACCACTGACGTCAGAGACATCAGCTCCTGTTTTCTGGGAGTCTTGCTCTGATTTTTAAAAGTGATGAGCTGCAGCTGAAGGCACCCAGAACTGCGCTCTGAATGAACGCACACCAAAGGCTGTGTCTTCTGAAAAATCACCTCCTTGAGAGCCTGGCATTGAGTAAATGAGAATGTATCTTTCAAATTTATCTCTACTAGTAAGACCATATGTCTCAGCAGTATAACAAATATATTAGATATCTTAATTAGATACTAGAGTCACAATTATCACAGAGAAGTCTGTGACAAAATGAATAGCGCTGGGTTTGCATGGGATTTGAACAGGGTGTAGTATGGAGCTGGGACCACAATGTAAAGAAGATAATAAAAACAAAATATGCAACATATATTTTTAGTATGAGATTAAGTTTAGTGCCTGTCCATACAGATGAGGAATTCACATTTCATCTTTATCTCCTGGGTTTCCTAATTTGCAAGTGCTTGACTTTGAAACATGGCAGCCCTTCGCTACAGGGTGGGTATGCAGCTACACTCTTCAGGAATCTTTAGTAGAACAATAATTTCAATCACTATTCTTCCCTTACAAACAAGTTCATTTGGGGACTAAATTATCTCATCAGCCCTCCTTTCTTTGTTTATATAAGAAAGCCTGAAATTAAGTTCAAGGAACCTTTTTTTTGAGCTTTGTGGATGTAAATAACCAACTTTTTAAAAACACTTAGACGCAAGTTTGTTTTTTTAAGTGGTTTTAAAAATTAAGCTGTTTTTAGAACATGTGCACTGTGTCACTGTGTCACTTCAGAAAGGATACGGACCATATAAAAACGCACAAGAAAAATCAGATCTGGCTTATGTCTGGTAAAATCCTTTATAGTTAGTGTAGTGGCATCTCTTTCTACCAGGTTTGACTTTGATCTTCCATTGTCTTTGCCACAGACCATCTGGGAAGGGTATGGGGGTGCCACGGCAGCTGGACTATGCTTTCCATAGTAGAGTGTGAGCAATGATGTAAAGTTTAGCTACAGCTGGAGCATTTAAGATATTGTCTGAACCATATGGATTACTTGATGATTAACAAGACACTCAATCTCACATTGCCATCTTGCCCTCAGTAGGATTATTAGCGTAGCATGTTTCACCTTTAAACTCTCAGGAACATAATATCTTTGAGATCTATGTCCCTCTGTTATGTTTGCTGGAACCTGACTAACAGGTCAAAAGAAGTAACTTTTAGAGACTGAAAAGCAGACTCTATGAAAGCATAAGCATCTTTTCTATAGCAAATTTGACTAAAACCAGTAAGATAGGTCAATTAAATATTTCTGCCATGAATGAGTAATGTAGCAGGGCCTTAGTTCAGCTGTCTTCAATCTACAGCTCATTCGGGTTCTGGGAGCAGCTTTATGCTGGCAACACAGAGCTCAGCACAGGCTAACAACTCAAGTATATTTATCACGTGTATATATAACTTTTCACGTAAGTTCTGCCCGGATTTAGCTCTGCACTGTCATGATAGTTCATCACGTTTGTCTAGTTCATTAGCTTGTCTACACTAGCCCACAACTGTAAGGGATAAATGCCCTTAGATAAAAACGATAACATTATCACTTTGAATGGGGTGTGTCATGTTTTTCTCAAGACACATGTGGCCCTGCATTGGCTGCTTTTTGTGTTGTCTTATCTTCATGTCCAGCTCCCCTGTTCCACCATAAGGTGGTACATGTTCCAGCACCCATATACCACCGTGATGGGGTGTATGGGCATGTCGCTTTGAGTCACAAAACTAGCTACAGGTTGCAAATGAAACTATGAACTACAAAACTGCCGGTCCTCCAAACCTCTTTGAAGTTCACCAGTGTTCCCAACGACCTATGTTTTAATACCTTCACCAGACTTTGTCTGGGGTTTGGGTTTCTCTTCGAAATACTAGAATAATGATCTTTGATAAGACTATTTATCATCCTGAATCCACCAGGTCAAACTAGAAGTGTGGTGTAGTTTTGGAGCAAATGCTAACAGAAAAGCCCTGAGTTATACAAATGGAGGCTACAGAGAATTGAACAGATGAGACAAAGAGAGAAACACTAGGAACCATTGTTAGGAGTTTTCTACTGTGAAGCCAAAATAGAACGAATTTAAATGGAATTTTTATCAGGAAAAAAATGCTTATCAAAATCAGGAAGACTCTGCACAGTAGCCAGTAGGCTGGTGATCCCCTTCTCCAAGTGGGACAAGATCCAATTCCAAGCTTTTGAAAAAGTCTGCCATACACCATAACTGTACTCTCATTTCCTTGATTCCCCTCTTCTTTTTCACAAAAGGCTTCTTAAAATGTTTTAGTTGCACTCCAGTGCAGAATAGGAGTCAAAATATGCAGCAGCTCATATATTTTGTATATCTATTTTTTTCAAATAGATATAAAATACATATTTATTTATCATATATTTGCATTTTTCTGTGTCACTAGAGACAGTGTGGAAAGAGAAAGAAGTGGCTGTCTCTGGCTCAGAGATATAGCCTGTCCTCTGAGGAGCCTCTGTTAACACCAGAAGAACCCAGCACAGCTTTTTCCGCAATAAAAGATGCAGAAGAGGACTGAATCTAAGGCAAACAGAATGGGGACCGACATCTTTATTATTACAAAAGATATTAGGAAATGTGTGTGGATATGAATAGGAGAGCAGGGAGAAAAATTGCTTATAAACCTAGATGCAACATCAGCTTTTTGGGAAGATGCAATCCCATTCTTATCCTGGCTTTGCTCTTCTGTCATTCAGTGGAAGAAAAGGAGAAGCAGAGGATGCAATGCCAAGAGCCTTGCAACAGAGGTTCAGCAGAGCTTAGAGATCTGAAAATCCACAGAAAAAAAAAAAAGCCAAAAACTTTCAGGGAAAACAGAAGTTGTTTTTCTCAAAGCTTGAGATGGAAGATGGGAATGCACAAAAGAAATAAATGAAACAAAGTATTTTCTTCTAAAACTGAACAAGTTATGTTAGCTTGATGCTTAAATTGACATTGTTATTATTGTTATCACTGCAATTCAGTCTTTTAAAATGTTTTTGCTACCAATATAAGAAACCCTGCAGCATCTGAAAGAAGCAGGTGACAGTTTAGAAACGCTCACAGAGAGCCAGGCTGGCACGAGAGTTGCTGAGATGTTGATCAGTTGTTGCAAGTCTTCAGTTTAATGAAGTACATGAAAATCAGAACGAAAACTCAAAAGTTCCTGTTCTTTCAGATACAGAATCTGAAGACAAAAGTAAAAATAAAACCTGATGCAGCTATTATTTTTGAGATTATAAAAGCAGCTGAACAAGTTATACTGGTTGAAAGGCTGGCTGGTTTCATCTGCTACGCTGACAAGGCACTACTCCAGCACCTTAGTTTGGACACATACTCAAATTTACTGCAGGTCCTTAACTATACATGTATATGATTTCCTCTCCAGAAACACAATTTTCTCCTTTCTAAGCAGTATAACATACCTATTTCCATTCTGTTTCTGAATACTATGGACATATCTACCCTTTTTTGTTCATTATTTGACAACTTTTGGCACTTTCTAGTGTACATATTTTCACTATTTTAGACATGTATCTCCAGAGGAAAAAAATATGTTTAAATATATTTGTAAGTTCTCTGCAGTACAACTCTTCTTCTATTTATTGTTGATATCTGTTACTACTCCAGAGTAATCAATATATACAAAATTATTCTGACTAAAAACCTAACAGTAGTATTTCCTATGTGCTCTTTAATTTTTTCATTGTATATTTTCAGATATTTTTAAAAGAATTAAATTTAATTTTCATAATCAAGTAATAACTGCAAGTATTTCACTTTATATAATCAGGAGAAGAGGTGGGGAAAAACTGACCTTTTGCTCACAAAACTCCCAGAATTTTTTTAGTCTCTAAGATAAAAAAGCAAACATTTTACGGATACATCCTACCACAATATAATTTGTCATAAAGCATTTGCTGCCACTCAAAACCACCTTACAGTAATAAAGCATCTAGTTTAAGATTTAATGATTCTCATCCACTACTGAAAATCAATAAACAGGAATTTTTCATGGATTGAAAACTTAGAGAACCTCCAATTTCAGGCTATCTGCTTTTATAGCATGCTTTCCCTCCCCAGACCCTGAACACCCATCTATCCCAAGATGGAAATTTTTTTTTAATCATTCCATCTTTGCAAATGGGGCTGAAAAGACCCTCAAGAGATCATACAGAACATCCTTCCCTGCTTCATACAGAAGCAGCTGTACCAAAACCATTCAGAAGTTTCAGATCAGAGAAATGGCTTGCGAGCATGAAAGCCTTGTCTATTTTTTCTAGCTAAATCAATTGACATAATAAAAAAGAGCCACATCTTTCTAATCTTTTACATGCTTAGGCCAACATAGCTGTAACAACACAGCTGTTAAACCACTCCCAAAAGCTACTTACACTGAGGAAGTAGAGTTTCTGTGAGTATCCCAATGATTTTCTTCCAGCGTTTTAAGTATGACTAAAATCACCATTTTTTTTTCCTAAGCATCTTAACCTAAATTTTCCTTACTACAACAAAAGATTGTGATTTCATGCCCTAGTTGACATGAACATAAGCACCAGTTTAAGTTCAACTAACTTTGCAGCTAACCCTATACTTCTAAAGATTTTTAACTTTTTTCCCTTTACTTGTCTCATCTCTAGACTAAACAATTATTTTACTCTTTTCTCGTGAGTAATGTTTTCTAGGTATTTGATCACTCCTGTTGCTCTCCTCTGCACTCTTAATTTGGTCTGCATTTTTTCTCAAGTAGCCTGCTCCCAAATGAGCACAATACTCCAGCTAGGGACCTATCTGAGCTGAGTAGATGATTATTCATATATCTTGGAAAAAACACTCCTATTTTTAGACTCCCATTTTTATACACCGTTTTCACAACAGTGCAATGCTACTGACTCATGTTTAGTTTGTGATCCACCAAATTTCGACATCCTTTTCTCTTTAGCTCGTGTTGCTTAGCCAGCCATTTGAGTACGTGATTATTCCTGACTGAAAACAAACTTTCGAACAAAACCTTGCAGACCTTCATCCTGCTTTGGTTTCTGGAGGTTGTGTCTGTCAAAAATCACTCTGAAATTGACTCTTGTCTTCCAGTATGACTGAAACCCATTTCAGCTTGGTGACATCTGCAGGCTGAATGCTCACATGCTCTGACCCCTCATTAGAGCCATTCATGAGCAGGGAATAGCGCTAACAGACCCCTGTGGAGTCCCAGCCTGAATAATAGTCTTCTCAATACACCCCTTCAAAATCTCTAGTACCTGCATTTTTTACCCACAGAACAACCTCAGCAATTTTTTCTAGAGGAAATGGCCTGAAATAAGAAGAAAACAGCATGTTTGTGTAAGGATTCCTTATTTGAGAACAAGGAGAGGAAAATTCAATCTGACAGATGCACTAGGAGTCCTCAGACATCAGAAGAACACATTTTGGAGAAGCAAACCCCCCTGAAAGATGAGGCCAAGAAGAGCTGGTTTTCCAAACAATGCTTCCTCAACAGAGAGGTGGGAGCATAATATTTGGAGTTTCAGCAGAGGAAAAAGTTCGAGACGCTACTCAGCATTATGACTACTAGGGATCAGTATACTACCATACGTAGCAAACAGCTCCCGGGAAGGCAACACAATGACCCCAAAACTGTCACGTATGCAACTTGAGTCTGTCTCAGTTCCAGTATTACAGGAAGAGGGAGAAATCCACTATTGGTGCATTCTTTACAGTCCTAACAAGTGACAAGATTTTATTTTATGTTAGCACATGTTTTCAGCAAGCTAAACCTACTGAAACAACCACCATTTAGCATTGATACAAATAAAGTTTAAGAGTAAGGAATAAATATTTAGTAGATTTAATGCATGCACAGATATTGCTGTTGAATACAGAGCGATAGCTCTCGCACACCAGGCACCACTGCAGTCACAGGGCAGGTCGAATGTAGGATTGCAAACAACATGTTTTTCAGGCCCAGCTTAATAGACTGCATCAGGCAAATTATTTATTCGCTGTCTGCAGATACAGCCTTGATTCAAAACTATAGACAGCATGGTTCAGACCAAAGCAATCCCATCATCTGACAAGTACCCGGCTATAGACTGAATGCTTCGCTCGTATACACTCATATCAAAGGTGTTCTACTGACATGCTGAGCACGGCCGTCTTGCCCAACTTTACACCACCATCTGCCCTTGCCCTACTGTTGCATACTACAAGGTACTTACCAGAGGGAAAGGTAAGACCCAGAATAAGGTTTCAAAAACAAAGGTAAAAGAGATACACTGGGTTTTGTGTGACTGTAGCTGCACAGCTGCGTACCTGAGGACTGCACTTGAGTGAACAGGTCCTACCTTGTCTACACTGAAATGTTTGTATCACACACTGGTACCAGAGACCTCGGGGGTTCATAAATATTTGGGGTGCATTTAGTTGGCATTATGTCGGCATCATTTTGTCCACCCCACCTGTGCAATCTTGTAAGTTCACCCATTCAAGTTCTGCAGCCACTTGTGTCATTTGTTATGTTGATAACAGCACAAGGGAGCCACGACTGCTATTGAAATCTCAAAGATCACAACTCTTGAAGGTAAATTGAACTAAATCCAAAATGACTATCAACAGCATTGTGGGAGCTCTGGATTGGCAGAGACATACTCCTAAAGCGTTTCAGTTTCAGGATGTTCAGCTGGTCCCTAACTCTGAGTCCAATTCCTTGCAAAGCATCTTGACGTTTTCATTCTTTGTGCAGATCTAGGAGCCTGTATTAGCATCATCTTCCTCTTAAAAAAAAGCATCCACTTGCTATACTTAAGGCTGCTTGTTTGCTTGTGTCCATCTCCTTTGTTTTGACCTCAAAATGTCTGTATAAATCCTAGTCTGTGATTCCTAGTAGTGATTTGCATAGAGGCCTAACAACAAAACTGGTTCTCCCAAAGTAGCAGTTCTTGCTTCTGCTAACCAAGTACAGTCCTGCTTGTCATGGCCATGTGGTGATGGTGACCACCACCAGGGAGCCGTCTCAAACATGGCAGCTAGGCAGTAACTGCGTGGAAACGTTCACATTGACAAACATCCCGTAGCTTACCACAAGGCCAAAACGATGACATCTTCGCTCTGCCTGTACCGGGGAAGCGGGCAGGCTGTCCAAGTAACCCCATTCAAGTGAGAGCAGCCAGAGTTGAGCAAAATGGCACTTGTGCCGTTCAGGCAGATCGTGTTAGCAGTTGATGAATTGTGGTTATCTGAGCTATAGCTTATTCCTCATGGGTAAGCCAACTCAAATTGAAAACATCATCACTCTTCAGCAACAAGTTTGAGTGTGTGGACATGAGTCAAATTAGAAGCAATGTCTGAGTTAGAACTCCAGTTATCCCATAGTCAAGACAAGCCTATGTTATCCAAATTCACCCCCTTCCTGGGACTCAACTTTATTGGTTATTCAAATATTACTGTAAAGAAAAAAAAACCTCTGGCTGACATTTCCTACCCAAACTTGGCAATTCCTTAAATTTTCCTTCAAAATCTACTTTGTCCTAGCTGTCTCTGGGCACAAAGAGACACTCCCACATCCTTTACATTCCAGTTGGGGCTAATTGAACTCACATGTCAGCATGAGTCAGCAGTAATTACCAGGAATATTAAGGAGAGATTTGGCACCGGACAGTAGTTATTCAACAGCAGAGCCCCCACATTTAGTGAGGTATCAGGTTGAATAAAACCCCTTAAAAGCACAACAGCAAAAGCTATACCAAGTTCTCAGTCTGGTTCAACTACATACGGGGCAGTTCGTGACACTGAACGTGTCTCTACTATATTTTTAGATATACCTACAGAAAGGCAAATCTAATGGAAAAATCATTTCTGACTACTAAATTCTCCATGGTGGAGTTTAAATCTTTTTATACGCTAAAACTGATGAATCAATATTAGACTGGCTGGCTGGTTTTCGTAAGTACTTGCACCGCAAAAAGGGCCTAACACTGCATTTTCTCCGTACGATCCCTGGGAAGAAATCTGAATCGATGGGAAGTTGAGGTAATCACATACCCACTCCTTCTACAGCTCACTTGGAATAAAAATCCTGAGACCACAACAACCTTGCTTTTCCACATATGAGTGTTCGTTCCCTGACATTCTTTGCCGAAACAGTCCCCCTCAGTTACACCTTCACCCTACGGGCTGTGCTGAAGACCAGAGGTGTTTACACACTAGCCTAATGCAGCCCCACTAACCCAGTCCTCTCCTCAAGACCAAAGAACACCCGAATACACTTTCACAGTCAACTATGGAAAAAAATAGGTTGTCACAAGCACACGTACTGATGCAGAGACATGGTGAATGCGGCAGTGAGAAGTGAGGATGGTCCCAGCCTGTGCTCAGGCAGGGGTGCCGGCAGCGGCAACGGCATCGAGGTTACTATCAAAACTTTAACTGGCAACTTTTTCTGGATCTTTATATCTACAGTATTTGGTACTTTGTTTTTCAAGGAAATGAATTCTTGCTCTTGGTTGCAAATTAACCAAGTGTCTTGCCAGTGAATTTGATCTTGTCAGTCATTAATTCTCTCACTTAAATGCAATGATTTAGTCTTAGCCCTGGATAGTAACACTCTACAGTTCATAAAAGAGAACTGTTTTATTTTATCTACTGCAAACATATGTGCATCAACATTCTTCTCAACAGACTACTTCTGAGCCCAACCAGATCATTCAGTTTTATTTAAATCCAGTGTTGGTTTTCTTTTTGAAACTTCCAACTACCAAACAACGCCAAGCGTATTCTTGGGATTTTCTGGTGGGTTTTGTTTCTTTTTTTTTTTACTTTTGGTCTAATAATCTATCTCCTAGAAACTCACTAAATGACGCATAAACATTGTTAGTGCCCATCTTCAGGGAAAAAAAAAGTTTTAATGTGATATAACTTGTTTTTATGCTCTTTGTATTATTTTTCAATAAAGACATAAAACTACAGCTTCACCCGAAGACATACAAAATTCTTGTTTAGTAAACAAAGTACTGCAAAGTCAGAAAAAACACCAGAGCCCATACACACACTTCGCCCGTCCCTCACTGATTTTTCTCCCTGTGGTACGTCAAACTGAAACACAACAAGATTTTTTAGCTCTGAAGTTACAAACCACTGAAAATGAAGATTTTCAAGGGCAGTAACTGACTGAGCCCAAAGCATATCCACCCTGTTCTAAGCCAAGCGAGTGCACTTGGGGCTCGAAAGAGGCGACGTGAAACTTTATTTCGCTTTCTTTCTCCTCAAAGGTCTCTCGAGGCATCAGTGGAAAGCGATGGGTGAAGCCAGATGGGGCCAAGGTGCCACGGCAAAGCCCTTCGCCACCCCAGTTCCAGCCCCCGGGCCAGCGGGGCAGCAGCCCGGCCATCACCCGCCCGGTGCCCACAGGACACCCGACTCCTCCCGGGCCTTTCGCATGGCAGCTGCCGTCCATCACCGGCGCTCGGCTGGAAGAAACGAGGCGCGTCCTCCGCGCCTGCGGTTCCACCGCCACCGAAACGGCCGAGGAGGGTGCACCGACACCCCGGAGGGGGGGGGTGGNATACGGGGGTGGGGGTGGGTGAGCGTCTTTTCTCCTCCACCCACCCTGCCAGCCGTGCAGTGCACCTGCCCGCGCCGCCGCCGAGCCCGGCTTTCCCGAAAAGTTGAAAGGGTAAAGTACCGTGCGGGTCTTTCCCGCCTCTGGGATCTTTGGAGCAGCCTCAATCCCCTGGCATCAGGGTTTACGGAGGGAGCTTCCCTCTGCCCCGCACCTGCCCTGAGGAGGGTCCCTTTGTGCTTGTCTCTTGTGCTTGTCGCCTTGGGTGGTGGAAGAACATCTCCTGCTGAACCTTCAGTCCAGCACCGTGCTTACCAACTTCACCAGGAAGCTGAGTCATAAACTGGGATTTTTTTTCTTTGAGCTAGTAGGGTTTGGGCGTTTTTTTCCCCAGAACGTTTTGCCGGTAGATTTCTGGTTTGTACTGGAAGTGGCAGGAGATCCCTGTCAAGCAGCAAGAGATTTTGCAAGTGATGTTAGTTACTGTGTTTGATAAGTACCTAAAGTGGCTCTTGAACAGGAGACTTAAGGACAGGACACACAGAACCAGGACAGGCCGATGCAAAAAGTCTAAAGTAATGAAGTGAAAAATAATTCTCCCCCTATGGGATGACGGTCCTCAGCAAGGAGATCCAAATGCTGAACCCCCACCAGACTTCTGGGACTGGTTGTTTTGAGGAGAATGTGTCTACTGCTCCTCAGCCCTGGGCTGCTGAAGTGCCCCCTTGGGTGAAGGTGCTGTGGCAGGTACCACCCTTCAGGCAGCAGCGCCCTACACTGCCTACCTTTGCCCCAGACACGGTGCTGCAGCTTCTCAGGTCACAGCTGGCTGAGCTCTATATTCACAGGTAAACCTGCTGGGAAAGCCCAATTATCAAGATACAGGTGGCGGGAATAATATATAGGAAAGCAAAGAACTCTAATCTTGGTAACGATAGAATCATAGAATGCATTGGGTTGGAAGGGTCATCTAGCAGTGAGCAGGGACATCTTTAGCTAGAGCAGGTTGCTCAGAGCCCTGTCCAACCTGACAGTGAATGTTTAGGGATGGGGCATCTACCACCTCTCTGGGAAACATGCTCCAGTGTTACACTACCCTCATAAAAAAACTTTCTTCCTTCTATCTAGTCTGAGCGATCTAATAGATATTTTGTCCACACGAAGATTTACTCTCAGGTTGCTGGTGGTACAGATGAAATGAAAATGCACTGCCTGAGCATGAATTTACTGGGGAAGGAATGGAGTATTACAAGAGTATTAGAGCGTAACTGAGCCTTCCCTTCTCTCCTCTCACCCTGAACAGCATTGAGGAGGGTGGCACCAGCAACATGGCGGGTCTGGGTGGTTGCCCTTGTGTGGCTTCCCAGCTTCCCCAGCAGTTCAGAGCTGTATCTCTGCAGTGCCTCACTGCCTAACCTCATGATCGCTGCTATGTCTTTGGCTTGACCTCTCTTGTCTTGCTTTTATTAAGGAGATCTCACTTTGACAAATGTACCCACATAATAATCTTCTACCCTTCTTTTGCCCATGCTTTTCAAGATGAGGGAAAGTCTGGACCCCAGCCCTCCTGTCCTGCACATGAAGATGGAAGGGCCCAGCTCGGAGGAACACTATTGTTCCAGCAAAAAAGAACAAATCAGTGCTGTTGATTGCGCTGTTACATATTCCCAGACAGAGTCTTAGCCATAAAAATAGATGAAATAATCCACGTGGACAGTTGCAATTATAAACAGCATTCAAAAAGCAAAAATGGAATTCATAGTTTGACACAGACATATCCCCAGCCCGTCAGGATGTGACACACTGACAACACGTCTGTGCCAAACTATGAATGCCATTATTTACTTTTCTTCTGAATGCTATTTACAATTTTAACCTTTACCATAAATTAGTGTATCTATTTTATATCAGATGTTTTCTGAGAGGCTTTAGTATTGTCTGCACTTGTTATATTCACAGAATTGATGTAAGTTAAATTAACTTGGGCCACATTAAATCTTCAGAGACTACAGACTGTGCTTATATTAGGAGGATTTGCCAGCACAACCCTACCAGCAAAATCCTATCTGGCAGAGGCAAGGCCTATGTTTGGAAAGGGAAATCAAAGGCCATCAACACTGAATAGCTCTCCACTAGATGGAACAATGGTGCTTCTGCTGCCAGGCCATTGACAGGGAGTGATTTACCCAGAAGAGAATTGTGAGGGGAGGGAGTGTGGAGCCCAGAAAGTGCTAGATCATGGTGAGACAATCATGGGACAACTATGGTTTGTCACTTCTCCTGGTGAACTCAGTGCCACGCAGGAGAGCCAGGGAGATAGGAAGTGTCTTGGTGTGTGAAGACACATCTGAGCTCATTGACCAGACATGAACCAGCTCACATTTAGAAGCAGTGTTGCCATGTGGTGTTCAGGTCACTCTACCAAATCTCTCAGTAAGTTCATCTGACTGGGAATGGGGCCGAGCTAGCATATGCCCAGCTTGGAATTTGGACCCTTTTGCACCTGTCTGCATCGACATGTCTGAAGACGATGGTTCACATGTTTTATGGGAGCTTATTCCATGTACAGCTGAATGACCCACCCCGCAGAGAGAATATTTGTGTTGTGCTCTCTTCAGTCCCTGGCTTCTAAATTTTGTTAAAAGTAATTACATTTGCCAGGCAAGAATTGTTTTTCATAATCTCATGCTGCTGACTGTTTATACTTATACCAGCTATGTGCAGATCTTTTTTATACAAGTTAGGCTTACTGAACAACTGCCAGATAGTTCTGCTTTCCTTCTTGAATTTTAATTGCTTACTTGCCCAGCATCTATTTTTAAAATGGAACTGTAAATGGAACAGTAAGCTCCATCACTCACCATAGAGGCAGAGGGTCAGTGCTCTTCTTACTCCTCCTCTGCTCCCTCCTGCAGGGAATGTGGAGGAATCGGGGCCTGAGCTGTCAAAGCATTTAACCACAGACATAAGCATTTAAGTTCAGGAATGCATCTAGATGCTTTGCAGGACTGGAAGTAGAGCTCAGTGTGCCACATGGCTGAGACCAAGGTTATCAGGGCATACTAGTTTTATATTAGCGATGTGATCATCTATAGACTCATGTGCACAGACACAAACATATACGTAGAGATGCAGAAACTGCTGTTGCTGCAGTACACATAGATTAGGACGCTAGAGTTCCGTACAGTCTCAACTGTGGTGTGTGACCATGAAAGCAGGTTCTGGGTAGTGCTACTGGGTGGCTTGTAGACCTTTCATCCACTTAGCAAATTGTGCCTGTGTGAGGTTTCAAACCAGAAAATGTGAAATACCAGTCTGCTTTCTCCTCAAACCCCCTCGACTTGGAAGAAAATGTGTGTTCATCTGAAGGGCTGGTTTGAACACTGAACCTAGACTGTCATCCACACTTCCGTTTTCAAGACTACATACCATCAATAATCCCACTTCACATCAGGAAAATAATTATAGATTTTGGTCTTCATCTGTCTTTTTATGGTCATAATTATTTCAAGCATCTACATACTCAGAAGATCTGTTTTATCTCTAGTATTACAGCCTCTTGAATGCAACTGACTTCTTAACTTTATCCTTTTGCTCATTTTTTAATCTTTCCCATTATTTTTAGACTACCGGGAAGGGAGGTGATTATGTGCAAGAAACTAGCAGGGAACTGGTAGCCAATATAATTTTCTTCTTGATGCTTCAAATGATATTTGAAAAAAGCTACAGACATTCTTAATATTCTCATAAACACAAGCGTTTCCTCATGAAGCAACACTGGTTGCTTCTTGATCCTTCCATACAGCTTTTATAAACTCTTAAAGTACAAAGTGATTGCTATACACTAGGTCTCCAGATTGCCAGAGCTAGCAATTTCAAATTGCCTTCTTTTCTTTGAGCAGAGTTTTTCAGAACTATCATATCCTATTTAAAGGGAAAAACCCAAAACCACAACAAACCAGCTGTGTGAGATGTTGGGATAACATTCTTGTTAAAATGCAAGCTGTCCTCACTCCAGATTTAGCCTCTGATTTAATCAACTGTCCATAATAAATGCAGAAGCCAAATCACAGCTTAAAAGCATCTTGATGACCAGTTGGTTTTGGTTTGGTTGTTTTTTGTTTTATTTTCCAAGATGTGCTGAACCGGTATTGGGTAGCTCTCTGAACTTGCATACTTCTAACGGTTGTCTTCATTAACCTCATCTGCCTGCGTTACATGGCAACAAAAATTTCATTGTCTGAGCTAGTTTTGCTTCCATTTTCCTGTTCCTACTCCTCAGAGAGCTGCAGGTTGATGAGGCTGTGGGGCTGATGTTTCGTTGGAGGCTTCTGAATGCTGCAGAGAGGGAAAGAGGAACTTCAGGTGCTGTGTTGCTGCTGCTGCTTGCTCAGCGAGAAGCTGGTCTGGAAGCTGGGGCACTGGAACCACTGCTGCCTGGAGTAGCAGTAAATCCGAGATCTCAGCTAGCAGGACCCTGGAAGTGACAGGGACCCAGGAACTGAAAATCACTCTTGTCGTCCCTTTCCCACCAAGGGGAAGGCTGTCTGCAGCAGGAGTGGGACCTGGTGTCTAGCCCAGAGACCATAGGTGAGTGCCTGGGGAACAGAACCACCTTTTTGAGCCATCGGAGAAAGGGAGATCTGAAAGAAAGTTGAAGTGTTTTAAAATAAATGTAGAGAGCTCAAATGAAGAATGAGTGTTTATAACAACACATTTCTTGTATCCTTCCGTGGCATTTTTTGCATGCTTCTGTGTGCTCCAATTCTGTTTCTAGCAATTCCTCCAGCCCTTCTTACCTTGAAGTCTGTATGAACCTGTGAATTGCAGCAAGATGCAAGGAGAAATGTTTAGCATGCTCATATAGAGACTGAAGAAAGAAGAAAGGATGTTTAGAACTCTAAATTCTAACTGTATTTTCCCAATGGGAGCAAGCAGAAACAAAATGATACGAAAATATTTGTAACAGCACATTATGAGATACCAAAATATGATTTGACATATTATTCATTTATTGTGAGCAAGCATATAGATAAATGGATTGATTTCCTTAAGTATTAAGAGAGTGCTAAAGCAACAGGGAGACAGCGAAGCAAAGTTCTCAGAGGTCATTATTGTCCCTAAAAATCAATAAATAACTGCATAATGTCAGTGAATTTTTAAGTCAGTTCATTCCACATGGTTCATCTTTCCTCAGACAAGTCGGTTGCTAAAAACAAGCAATAAATCATGCCCATTCTTTTATTTTAATACTGTAAAGAATATTTGTTTTTATAACCAAATTGATTTAAGACTTAGCACAGCCACAAAACATTCTAAACAGATGTCTAACTTGAAAGACACTAGTATACTTTCTTACCCTGCAGTTAGAGAAATTTAGAGTGCATGCAACCTGAAACCTAGATTTGTAAGCCCAAAGAAAAATGCATTTAGATAACATACATGTTATTCTAAATATGTGTTTGCAATAACTGACTTCAGTAAATAGAAAACATGCTTGCTACACAGCTCTGTAAGTGAATTAAAAGCTGTGCAAACAGAAAAGTTGTTATCATACTTAGGATTTATGTGCAGAGGAAACGTGACTGTATTAATATGTGCATTTCTGTTCACAGCTATAGATGGCTCAGAGAAGGGGGAGTTTTTATTGACACATATATGAAGAATCTGATCTGTTGCACAGCCGTGAGCTTTTATTTTTAATTGTTTGTGCATAGCACTTTCTCTGAGAAGTATTAGAAATGTTTCATCCTGGGAGATGCAGCAGCAGAGGAGCACCAAACACTCTTCTCTTCGACTTGGGGCTCAGAGATAGGACAGTATGGCAACCATATTGTCTTTCGGAAAATTACCTGCTGCCTTCCTCTGACTGGTGCATTGACTGGTAAAGTGGGCATTGCACATTCATCAGAATATTGTAGAGCTTCTCCAGTAGAGGATTAGGACTGATAAAGCAGCTAAATTCAAATCAAAGGGGGAAAGAACAGAGTGAAAAGGGGCATCATCCTGATCTTTTTCTGAGTCTTGTATAAGATAGAGGGGATTACTTCTATCATGAAAAAAAAAGCTCATGGACCTGATATGAAGCTATACTAGTCCATCTTGTCCCTGCACACAACTCACTTGGACAGTGCAGGCATCAGGATCATGTGTGCCTGGCCAGTATGGATCCCACCATGCCACATCACTGACTTCCTGCCTCTGCTCACCCTACTCCCTCTTTACAGCCTCTAATTAGAGACTATTCAAGAAGGGAAAACAAGGCTATTTCTCAAAGGAGCCTCTGACATATGAAGCAGAGTGATAAGGGAACAAGTGCCAGGATGTGATGTGGATGAGCAAAAGGGTGGTGTCAGGCAGGCGCATCCTTAGCTCAGCTCCCAGTCTTGCTGTTCACAGCTCCTTGAGATACCTGGAGCACCCTTAAACTGCCCCCTCCCAAAGAGCATCAGCCCATGCGCTGAGGATAAGGCACAGTGGACATTATTGTGGAGGACAAAGACATAGAGCAGTTGTTTTCTCCCACTCTGGATGTCCTACAAGTTTTAAACTGTCAGAACAGCACTTGCCAATTGTGGATGCTTGTGTATGTGCACACAGTGAGGAATGGGAGGGTAGGTCTGGGCACATTTTTGTATAACCATTGAATTTAAATTGTTAACTACTATAATCTGTAGTTTGATGTCCAGCTTGAGCACTTGGACCTATCAGGTTCCTTGTGGAGGGTTTTGCGGAGGGTTTTCTGTGATTCTGTGAAAGGGATTGCATTTGGTTAATGGTACAGAAAACAGTGCTGCAGGAATTTATTTCATTGATTCCAAGGAGTAAAAGAGGAATAAGGTGGGTTTTTCCTTTAGATATTAAATACTTCTAGATTTTGTGGATAACTATAAACCTCATTTAATACATTTAATTAAGGAATTATCTTACTTCCTTGGTAGACACATTAGACACTCAGACTAAATTTTGACACCTTTTGTAAAGACAGGGTGAGTAGCATTAACTAATCTCATATTGAATATCCTGAAATTGTTATAACAAAACCAATGAAGCTTTAGAGTTTTGATGTGACAGGTCAGCTGATCTAGACAGCACTAGACCTTCACATTTGTTTGTCCAGCTCTGACCAATCTGGCCTTGTCCCTTGCTTTCCCAGATACTCACCGCTTGAGCTGGGGTAGATTGCTATCCTTTCTCTAAGCTCACAAGAGGCAGAACTTTTCTCCCCAAAAATGAAGGAGACACAAATAAGAAGAAAACCAAGCTGAGATGACATGTGTCGCAGGCTGGGCAAGCGCTCGCACCCAGTCTTTTTCACTAGTGCGCTATCCCTGATATTTCAGTGGAAAAACAGAGTCCCTGGAGTGAAAGAAGGAACATCCAGTCTTTCCTTTAGGGAATCACAAGGCATTTTTTTCTGCCTCTTTGGAGCTTTCAAATCAGCATACCAACCTCAGGCACAGAACGGTTTTTACCATCTTCTCTGAATCGTTGCTGACAGGGCAAGTATTCTCAGGGGAAGAAGGCTGGCTGGTGGTGGAGCAAGAGGATTGGGTGCCATCTCCATTTCTGCAAAGTCTTGTCAGGCTTCATCTATCTGGTGCACTCTTTCAAGAGAATCATCAATCTTGTTTCCTTGGCACTTATCGTCTGTCATCAACCTCTTCTGTTGGCCATGCTTAAATGTATGGATCTGAATGAGTGTACCATGCCAACAATCCTGTCCAATTTCAGAGCTAGGAGACATGACAGGAGCCTTGCCAAGAGTGCTGTTTGCCTGAAGTGCTGTTGTTGGCCATTTTCAAATCCTTGACCTTTATTCCATGCTGTAATGTAACATCTGCAGCCCTACACAAGCTTTACAGTGGCAATACAGGACTGTCTGCGTTGTCACTTGACTCCAGGGGCAGGCATCATTTTGAGTATGATGACCAGGACTAGCTGAATAATGTCAGATGTGTTTGTCAGGGTGTGACTGTGGATTCCTAGACTGTGCAAGTGCAGCAAGATAAAAACTTGTCTGTGCCAGAATTTAAGGTGGAACACTAGCATCTGCTCACTTTGAACCCAGGGAGAGTATCATCCCTCACATTTCTCCCCCCCATCCCCAGACCTCTCATTCTTGGACCACAGCAGCAACAGGCACTGCTGTGCTCCTAAGGAAGAGTCATCAGCAGAACAGCAGACCTTTACAAACTGACTAACCAGGACTTTACTAATCTACTGTGCTTGCCCCTAAGGGTGGAGCAGGTTTGCACATCCCTCTGAGGTGAGAGATCACACAGGCAGAGGCTGGATGCCAGTCCTGGACACTTAGACAGGGGTATAATCAGACAAGATGTAGTAGTTGGCTCCCTCTGGCTTTCATAGGAGCTGGGGAACCACATCAGGATTATTGTCAAAGTCACTGAGGTTGTGGGAAACTCATCTCCCATTCACCAGGACCCTGCTGGTTAAAGTTTTCTTGTACTGTCCTTCCTCAGGAGTTCCTTTTAGATCCCTTCTATGTGTCAGTTTTCACAAATGAACAGTTTTTGCTTGCTTTTGAGGTCCTAGATGTGCAGATAAATTTTCCTGGTTTGGGGGTGAGGAGATCAAAGCATCTTTCTTAAGCATTTTGCCATGTACGCCTGGAAATTGAATCCAGTCCCTTTTACAGTTAATCATTGCCTGGCAAAAGTATTTATGCAAAAAGTTGGTTGGTGATGCAGAACTTAATACTGTGGCCACAGCTTTATCCCAGTGGTGAGAAACATGCAATAATGCTATTTTTGCAAACTAGATTTTTAGTTTTGAACGTTCAGAACTTCTGCTTACCTTGTTCTCACCTGTACTCTTGAGAGGCTCATCCTTTAGGTTTAAGGACAGAAAGCTACACACAGACTCTGGGTTTGTTTTAGGCTCCTAGAAAGAAGCTGATATTAAGAGATCACACCAATTGGTTACAATATTGTCACAGTGGCTTGTGCTTTTCATGTATTCTAAGCAACTGAACCAAGAGAAACAGATTTCTGACTAATAAGTAAAATTATGTGGTGCATCCCATTTCCCTCTTCCTCTTCTACTCCAGCATGATCTGCTAATGTTATTCACATTACTGTAACTTCTGAGGACAGATATAGTTTATTAGGGAGAGTGAACAATTTTGGCTTTCATCTTTGTTCTAGTGTTTGGCTTATAAGACTATTCTATGCAGCTCTCGAAGGAAATACGCTCCCAGAGAATTCAGTACAAGTCATTTGAGTGATCTCATTTAAGATTTCTATTTTTTGACCAACACTTAGAATGACAAATGGATTTTCACAGTTCACCAATAAAGTATGGTACTAGAGTGATCTTTCAACCCTGAAAGCTTACAAGTGCTGATATATATTAACATAGAGGGAATATATATATATATATATATATATATATCAAAAAATATTGGAGAAGCATCTTCTCACCCACTATTGAGTAGCACCCCTTGTACCAGTTGTTCCCCAACAGGTACCCCAGCTAGGAAAGGGAGATACTCCTCATCTCCTTTTCCTCCAGTATTAATTGTCCAGGGGAAGGAAACCAGCTATACCCTCCTTCCTTTACATTGCTTTTTCTGGAAAACCATGATCTGTGGTGGGGAGATGGATGTAGCAGGCACATAACTATCAAAGCCTTAAAGACAGAAGTAGGAATACTCTACAGATCTAAAAAGAGCAATTCATGATTATGTCATTTCATGTGTCATGCTTGTTTTGTTCAGCTGTGAACGTCAGCGAAGAGACAGCTTCATTTCACACTTGAACCTCCTCTGCTGCAGATGGAAGTGTGCAACCACCTTCTGAAGTCCTGATCCATAACATGCATCACTTACTTCTGCCTGCAGATTATACATACTGTTCTGACAATTCATTGTCTTTCTTCTTCCCTGGGTGGCCAGGGACGAGAAGGATTAAAGCAGTGAAACCTTGGAGACGAGTAAGAGAGGTTATTCTGGGAAGAAAGTGATCAAAGCTGTTTAGAGGACAAGTGACCAGAGCCTCTTAAGGCCATCCTTTGTCACTATATTGGATGTGGATGGGCCCGTCCTTTTCATATAGGTGTCAAGGGTTAGGGCTGGGCTGGCCACTAGACTCACTATTAACCCCTCTCCCTTCCCAAAGGGGAAGAAAAAGAGAATAAGGGAGAGAGACTTACAGATTGGAAAACTAAAACAGCTTTAATGAAAATAATAAAAATAAAATTAAATACATACAAATATATACAAAACCAGTATCAAACCAAATCCCCCTGATGGCAATTAAATCACCACCACTATTGATGCTATGGAGCAGACACTGGAGAAGTCCCAGACTAGACTCAGTGGCATATGGGAACTGGATTCAGGAACACATGAATCAGGATTAAAGGCAGAATGGACAGAGACCTCTTTGGATGCTGGTCATTGGAGAAGAGAACTTCATAACCAGAACAACAGGTAGGGTGTAGGATCTAACGTGATTATCCTCTCTAAGTCAACTCCGTGCACTGAGACCCATTGTATATAGACCAGAGGCAGATGACAGACTGATGCTGAACTGAAGAATAAAGAGTTCCCAGCGAGATTTCAGAAATTCCTTTGGTATCCTGTTCGAGTGCTTCAATACCCTATTAAAATTTTTCCCGTTATTATTTCTGCAAAGTCCATTTTTTATTGCCCTTTTTCCAGTGGAGACTAGTAATAAGTAATCACCATGCCATTCTAACATGTAGAACATAATAACTTTCTTCTAGAAAAGGGATGAAAACAGAAAAAAAAGCCAGTCTCCTTCTGTTTTGTTTTTTTTGCTGGGCATCATTATTTCTAAAACTCTGATCACTCTTGTCCTACTTGTGTTCACTTTCGGCATCTTTTTAACTCAAAGTATGGTGTATAAAACCAGACACTACTTCAATTTGCTAGTAGCCTCTTATCCAAAACCAGCACTCTCATATGGCAAGATGGGCTGGGTGATGTTTGTCCAGCACAGCTCAGTTCTTCAATGGAAAGGTAGATAAAACAGGAACAGCAAAGCAATTTAATTATGTTTTCCTGGAGGAAATGTGGGCTGGGGAACATAAAGATTCCAAAAATCTAATCAATACAGAAATTAATTGCTCAGATCTATCCTTAACAAAGGGTTATAAAGTTATCCAGTAGATACTTCGCAGACTCCTGAAATATTGTTCCTGCTACACTCAAATCTTCAGAGAGAAGGCACATATGTTTGTCTCAAACCAGAGTTCAACTCCACATGTCATTTGTCTTCCTTCAAAGATTGTAGGAGTTTTTCACAATAACCTAACCATGATTTTTTCCTTTAAAAGACTCTTCAGGAAAAGATACAGCACCCTCTTTTGAATTAGACAGCCCCAATCTGCTCACAGCTCTGTGTTAATTCCTATTCATTCATTGTATTAGGGGCTAGTACACTAACAAATGACAAGGTTAATTAAAACAGTCTGGAGAAGCTGTCTAGGGTAGGAGAGCTGCACTAGAATATCCTGAGCCATATTTCAATGAAGAACACTGCAGATTGTGTCAGTGGCAGCCGTCATGGTCAGGAAATTTTCTTGCCTTAGCAGGGCCAGCCTTGAGCAATAGCACTCCCCATAGCTTCAAGGATGACATGTCTCAGCAGGTAGAAAAAAATGAAGCAATGGTGATTTCTGACGGTGTTCTGCAGCAATTTGGAGGCTTTCCACCGTCAAGGCTTCATTTCCCAGTACGGAGAAAGACCGTGGCTGGAACTGGCACTTCTCACTGCCACCACTGGTAACCTTACCTTCACTAATGACATTTGATATGGGGGAAGCAGGAGATGGACACATTCACTGTACATTGCAAAAGGTGGACCTCTAAGACTTCTACTATTTTTTTACACTCTGATTTCAAAATGTAGCCACACCATGAGATCTGTCTCTGGGCAGGTTGCAGGGGTACACATTAATTGGGTATTGCAACCTACAGACTTCTGCCAGCATCTCTAAATGTGTCTTGCTTCTCAGCTGACTTCTAACTTCTTCAGGTGTTTTGTTGTTTCCCACTACAGCACCTGCTGTCAGTCCTAACCTTTTTACAAATGCTTGTGCCACATAGAAACCGAAGTCTTGAGTTGTAAAGAGCTCTTTCCCCTTCCAGTAGCCAACATCTTTCTTGTGATCATCTCTGGAGTAAGAGCAGAAGGCACCGATCTTTGCTTAGGAAAAGAAGTGGACAGTTCCTCTGCCAGTCCCAGCACCGGTCTCTTCCCACTACAGTGAGACAAAAAATCCACAGATCATCTCAAGCAGTCCCTCTCTTACACCAACTGGAACACTTCGCTTCTGAGTCACCACTGGAGCTTTGAGTACTCACTTCACATGCCTCTTATCCACTAGTCCTACCCTGACAGACAGTGGGGAAGAATGTAAGTGGTGTCATTCCAAAAGTCATTCCCCAGTGTCCTCATAACCAAAGGAAAGGGTTTGAGGCACAAATGTGTTGCTGTTCATCTCTACTGGGTCTCCTTAGTCCCAATCTTCAGGCTTGTCTCACAGGGGCAGAATTTTGCTGTTATGCAAGAAGAACAAGGCATCTGCCACAAGCCACTTGCCAGCAGGACTTTTATGCACCAAAGATTCCCTTGTGTATAGGTGTTTTTGACAGCCCAAATGTAAACAAACTGTTAAAATATTCAGTAATAGTTATCAGCACATTTCGTCAGAAAAAATACAGATGATAGCAAAGGTATTTTTCCGCTTGTTTTGTTCCTTCTACTATTTTCTTTTAGTCGGAATTAGAGGGAGTTTATTTTGTCAAAATGATTATACCCCTAGAATGGCAAAACTTTTATCTGCTTAGGAAGGTGAAAGAGTGTAGAAATGAAACTCCAAACAATTTGGGCATCTGTGTTTACAAATGCAACTTGCCAAGTGGAATAACTGCACCTGGCATCTGATTTATTGATTAAACATTGTGATGTGATGCGTTAATTTCTTAGTGTGCTGACTTAGAGTGTTTCTCTATTGTGTTCAGTTTCTGCATCGGTTCTTTATTCTTTTCAGGTATAGCATTTGAGTTAAAGGCAAATATTTTTAAAGCACAAATGGATCATGGCTCACATCACACTGTATATTGATTTTAATCATATCTAATGGCCATTCATACATGCTCTGTGGACTTAACACTTAAGTGAGCTTCTCTAGCTTTTCAATTTGGTATTTATTTGGTTATATTTAAATAATATAGACTATCTTACATGGCAAGGGAATGAAGACATATATGAAAAGGGGGGAATCTTGTCGATGTGTATAAATACCTGAAGGGAGGTTGCAAAGAACAGCCAAGCTCTTTTTGGTGGTGCCCAGTAACAGAACCAGAGGCAATGGGCATAACCTGAAACACAGGAGGTTCACTCTGAACCCTTTTTTACTGTAAGGGTAACTGGGCACTGGCACAGGTTCCCAGGGAGATTTTGCAGATATTCAGAAGCCATCTGGAAATGTTCCAGGGTCTAGGCCACCCTGCTTAAGCAGCAGGAGGTTGATACAGATGACCTCTCAAACATATCTTCTCACCTCAACCCTTCTGTGATCTGTTGTGATCTATGATTCTCTGAAAAATATACAACATTTGTTTTAATTTTAGAACACTCATTCTAAGTCATATATTTCTGTCACTATAATAAATTATTTGCAGAATCATAGTTCAAAAGTGTCTTTTTGAATATTTCAGTTAAGTATAGCTTGGTGTCCCTTTGTTTTGCTAAGCATCAATGAGACTGGGTGCAGTCTTATTTAACATCTTTATCAATGATCTGGATGGAGGGATGGAGTGTACCCTCAGCAAGTTCACTGATGATAGAAAACTGGGAGGAGTGGCTGACGGAAGGCTGTCCTGTCATTCAGCAACACTTGGACAGGGTGGAGAGTTGGGCAGACGGGAAGCTGATGAAGTTCAAAAAGGACAAGTCTATAGTCCTGCACCTGGGAAGGAATAATCCCCTGCACCAGTACAGGTTAGGGGCTGACCTGCTGGAAAGCAGCTCTACAGAGAAGGACCTGGGAGGGCTGGTGGACAATACGTTATCCATGGGACAGCAATGTAACCTTGTGGCCAAGAAGGCCAATAGTATGCTGACGTGCATTGAGAAGAGTGTGGCCAGCAGGCCAAGGGAG
>VWZK01002716.1:0-15283 GCA_013396935.1 Baryphthengus martii
GAGCATAAACAGTGATTTTTACTTACTTATTTTTAACAGGGAGTTTCTTCCAGAACTGATACCATCAGCCAGGAAAACGTTATGTAAGGACATCTGATGAAGGCAGCTGCTGTGGTACGGCCAGGATGGAAACAAAGGGCCCCAACCACCCTCAGGAGAAGCAGAAGCTCCCTTTGCTGACAACACGTAATGTTCAGGAACGGGCTTCAATGCCAATTATTGGGATGGAGTCTAAGCCCCCTCACTGACCAACAACCAGTTTTGGTCCAGAGTATTATGATTTTTTGTCATCTTACCTGCCCAATCCAACAAAGTAAGTACGAAGGCTCCACAGCTTGGGCTATCTTGAAGGCTTCATGAGCTTGCTGTAGAACCAAAGAGAAGAGTGTTATTGAACTGTCTGGCCTGGTAACAGAGCACTTCTGAGCGCAGACACAAGTACTGACAGGCAGTAGCATTGGAAAAGATTTCACGACTAAAAGTAAAATCAGGTCACTGTTAAACATATCTGCTACATCATAAAGAACAACGCACTGCCGAGAGAAATAAATCACTTTTTTCTTTTTTTTTGTAAGGCTAAGTCTTTTACAAGATCAAAGTTCCTCTCCCTTCTAAATACATTTCCTTCTTAAAGTGGTTCAGCAGCCAGATTATCTCACAGAATAATGAGTATTTCAAAATCTGACTCTTGGAGGATCCAGTTTAGCAAATTTGCTTTTCCTTCAAGCTAACACATTTTCAAAATGGTAAAACGGATTACAAATTAACTTATCTCTACAGATTGCTTATGTTTAGAGCTCCTTGCTGAACGTGGCATAAGGTGAACAATGTCTTAGCACTAATAGTCTAAAGCAGTCTGCAGTGTTGAGTTACTTTTAGTAAAAGTAATTCTGACAATCGTATTCCCAATTAAACACCATTTCTGTAATTCTGACCATGAAATAGCTTAGTTGTAGTTTTAGCTGCATCAGAACTACGGATTTCACTTCAGATGTAGTGTAAGTATTTCTCCAGAGAACCTCTGACGGTTACATGGAATGTCAGTAAATCATATGACACACTGACGAGCAGACAGTAGCTACCTACAGGAAACTCAGAAACTGAAAAGTTCACCTTGTGACCTGCAGCTGAGAGCTCTCGGTCAAACCTGGAGTGCCCTGGTTTCACCATCCACTTCTCAGTCCCTCCAAACAGTTTTCATTCCATCTAATCACTTGGAAAGCAACGTCACCAATTCAGTTCACTTAACTGTATCACCTCCAGAACAAAACCTTAATTTCTGTGCCTCAAGTGAGGTACAGCTGCTAATTTAAATTCTTTCAAAGGAAGTAAGTTTCCTGAATATGACAGCGACGTTCTTCACTGTTTGTCCACACTCTCACCCCACACACTCCCTTAAAAAAACTAGAAACATAGAAACTAGATCTGAGGATGGGAAGAAGAGTTACCTCAATGTTTCCAGTTGTCAGATATAAAACCCCCAAGTTGGTCCAGGCAACGACATTCTAGACAGAACAAATAAAGTTAAAGCCAGTGTATTGTTACTATATTCAAAAATAACACTGCACCAGGGGAGAAAAGTTTTAAATGCCCACTTGAAACAGATGGCAGCTGCCTACAGCACTTACCATGTTCTCAGCCTGAACAGATTTGATGAACGAATGTTGAGCAAGAGCATAATTCCCAATAGCTGGGGGGAAGAGAAAGCAAAAAGGAGAGCTAGATCTAACCGAATTTCATAAACATCATTAGTCAAGTTGCCTTCTAATTTAGGATATCACGGAGCTACAGGTTTCGCTGAAGACTTACCGCTACAGGAAGCAACTACACCAAGAGCATTCCAATAATGATAATTTTTGCTGTTGAGCTTCACGGCTTTTTTGATACACTGGAAGAAAATAAAACATGGATAATAATCACTAGAGGAACAAAAACGAAAGACTTCGTGCACTTACTTATTCAGAGGTGGAGGTTTTCTTCAGGACACAGAGAATATGCAGACAAGCACCAATCTAAATTTTAAAGCATGTAACAGTGAAAAAAGCAGGCAATACCTGTAAAGACTTCTCCAGCAGTTCACTGATCTCATCCGTGTCAGTGCCCACTGCTGTGAGGTGCTCCGCTTGTCGATAATAATTTATTCCAAGATCACACCATATGCTTGGCAAAGGCATCAGTTTTAAAGCTCTGCTGTAACACCTACAGAAACATGAATCACAGAAGCATTATTCCAAGGATCTCCACAAAAAGGGCAGAAAGCTGAAAAGAAAACATTAAGAGTGCTTAAAAACCCTAAACCAAGCAAACACGCATAAATGCACACAAAACCAGACAAGAACGGAAAGCAAACAACAACTAACCAGCTTTTCATTCATTCAGGTTTTTTTTCCCAAAATCTATCCTGGTCTAAAGGCTGCAGTGCCCACCACTTATGAAGCCACAGATGTACATTAAAGCCAAACTGTGTCAGCTGCAACGTTCATGTTTTCAGCTTAAAACAAATATCAGTCATTTTAAGTGTTAATCAGACTTCCCCGTGGAAGTATTTGACTTCACATATCGTGGCTGAGATTTACCAAGCAGCTGCATTCTTGCCTTTCACATCCAACTGCACAAAGCCCAGAGTCATGGAAGAGGCTACAGAAATACTACAAATATTTTCTACCATCATGAGCTTCCAGAAGCAGAAATTCCCTCTTCCCAGGTACTCTAGGCCCCATACCTAGGGCAAGAACCGACGCTGTTTTTGTAAGACAGAAGCACAGACAGAAAGCTTAAAGTATTGTCCTGAACTTCAATAGTGCTGGGAGAATTAGGTAGCGACCACTGCAACCACTCTGATTAAAGAGGCGCGCTCTGCGGAACGACAGGCAGGATGGGGCCACACGCTGGAGACAGAAACAAGGGGAAGAGCAGGTGCTCGACAAAGTGCTGACAGCCACCGTGGCAAGCCAGGAAACGCACCCTGAAAGGAGCAGTGTCATTTGGAAGAAGCACAAGACCCTGTTTACCACCTCATTAATCTTTGCTCAATATGCAGGTGTTGACGGATCAGCAGGCCTTTCATTGTCAAGAAATTACATCGTCTAGAATCCTCGAGGCTCTCACAGAGTCTCAGGCTGCACAGGAGCTCTAGATACTAATAAAAAATGATTACCTTCCTCCAAGTACCAGCAGCTCGTTTTTCTTCAGCATCTGTTCACCTGCATCTTCACCCAGAAGGAATCCTAGAACCTGAATGTTCACTTTGGGAGGTGAAATAACGTGCACACTTGTACAGGTATCCCCGAGCAGTTTCCAGAGGCAAGATACGTCAGGGCGGTGCTTTGCTGCCCTGTAATTAATGCAGAAAACCCACACCACACCCATTCAGACACTGCAAAATCCTTCTCTGGAAGAAAGTTCATCGCTTTGAAGAGTGGTACAAACTCAAATTAATCAATGAGCCATTTGACGGGTTTTTGTGGTTTCAGTTTCCTTCCTATTCAAGCTATAGGTCTAAAAGGTCAAAAATAACCTAAAAAAGAGAAGCTACCAAATGCTGACGTATCCCAGCTTTGCTGGGACTAAAGGGTCTGTCCTGAAAATTGCCCCCTATCTATCAGTGTGTCAGCTGACTACACCCACTCCTGCCTTTCAGAGCACTACTGGGTTACATTACAAGAGCTGACTCATCCGCAGGAACCCAACGGGCCCATCTGCAGAAACCTGATGGACCTTCTCCTGTAACAGTAGCTACCTCGAGATTCGATTTAGGGCACCAAAGCACTTTTATGAAATACAAAACAAAAAAGATGTAGGGAGGGAAGGAACAATTTCCTCTCCTCCACCATTTGTGACAGAACTTCGCTCCTCCCAGCGCCGTATCTACAGGAGGCCTGACGGAGAGAACTGTGTGTCTGTTCACATTGTGTTACAATTAAGTGACTCTGTTTTTTTCTGTCTGAAAAAAACAAAATTCTACAATAACCGTTCAGGTAAGCAGCCTAACTCCAGAGTGCATTATTCAAGCTATTTTCAATCACATTCATGCTTCGAGATTAGAAGGCTGGTCCATTCTATTTATTTTAACAGAAACTCCTCAAACACTTAACTTTTATTCTTCTGCCTGTCAACCCACAAAAAAATCCCCAGTGGAAATCAAATAACTGAATATTTAGTACTAACCTTGTAAAGAAATCAAGAGCCTGCTGTATGTAATCCACAGCCTTTCTATCAAAATATTTTTCAAGGGCTGATCTTGCCAGTATGAGATAGCACTCACCAAGTCCTGAAAATAAGAGAAAACATCCTCTGTCAAAAGAGATGCTGATACGATCTACTTGATAAAGGAGGCGGAGTGGGAGGGTGGAATCCTGCTGCTTGGTGTTCTGCTAGATACGAAGATTCATACCCTGCAGAGGTTGTGCCAAAAATCAAAAGACCCACAGTGCTGGCAACAGAGATTTCGCTTTTATCCTACCCAGTCAAATTTGAACAGTAGAATCATTTCAGTATGAAAACAAACCTAATTAATCATTTTTAAAAATTCATAGCATTTAAGCTTTGGGTTTGTCCTCAAATATTAAGCAAAGCCCTCACAAGAAATCTGCTCTGCATCGTTAAGTCTTTGACAAATACACCAACATTCAGTTGGCACCAGTCAAAAATCACCATCAAAGCACAAAGAGAAGGAAGAACTCTGAGGCAGGCAAAAGGGGAAGTCTTCTTTGAAGACTTGAAATTAACGTTATTTAATCCTATCGATACGTAGGAATTTACTTGATCTGGTTGTATCGGGCCCGGCTGGGATGGAATTAGCTTTCCCTCATTGTGCTGTGTCTTGGTAGCTACAAAGGTGTCAGAAATACACAGGTGTTGTAGACACTGCTGAGCAGGGTTCCGCACCATCATGGGGGGGGAAAAAACAGAAGGAGAAAAGGAGGAAAAAAAAGGAGTTATTTTCTCAACACTCCCCCTCATCCAGCAGACTGGGAGCGGGTAAGATCTTGCAAGGGACATCGCCAGGACAGCTGACCAAAGAGATCCTCAGGGCCATATGAATACTCAGCAACAAGAGCTGAGAGAAATGAGGAGGAAGGAGGGGCATTCCCTTTGACATTTCCTTCTGGAGCAGCCTCCGTATGTACCGAGGCCCTGCTTCCTGGGAAGGGGCTGGACATCACCTGCTATCGTGAAGTAGAGAATAAATCCTTTGTTTTCCTTTGCTTCCACACATGGCCTTTGCTTTTGTTTTATTAAACTGCCTTTTCCGTCTTATTTTCTCCCCTGCTCCCATCCTGCTGAGGAGGCTGGTAGGCACCAAGTGTCCAGCCACCACCGATAAATAAATCCAATTGTCAAAAAGAAACTGCATCTAATGCCACAATTTCTAGTGTTTTGGAAACAACAAGACGACTGCTTGGTTTGTACTCTTGCTGTCAGCAGTAGTGATACTGTTCGGTAGAAAACCGCGGGCTGTGAGCACCACTCACTCTCAGTATTACCGTCCCCAGGCTCTCGTACCCTGTACCCACACCAAAGTACTAACCACAGTAGTCATCTTTGCAAACAGCTGCCTCTCGCCCACACGAAGCATTTGTCTTTACTGCACAAAAGTTTCACAATCATGAGCTGCTCAGATGTCAAGCAGCTCTGTGATCTAAAAATAAAATTGATTTTGTACCCCGAAGTTACACATTAAAAGATACGCTGGTGCTGAGGCAGAGTAAACCTACCATTTGCCACATAAAATTAAAATACGTCTAAAAGCTGCGCTCAGGTAACATCAGTACAGTTATTCTCTCACCTCCTAAGGAGACTATTCTTCAGACAATTCAATTCAGAAACGGTCTAAAGTGAAGAGAAGATCATGTTCTTTTGGTGCTATGTTTCAGGGAGGCTTAAGAAGTCCCACAAAAGAGACCACAGCAGACTAAACACCGAACAGTCTCTAAGAAGGTGAAGATTGTTTCAAGACTTGAAGTAGGACCTATAGCTAACTAATCGAGAGATTAGGCTGAAAGGATTATGAGAGAAGGCTGAGGAGATGTGAGAAAAAAAATTACATACAGAAGCAACTATAAGGGGGAAACCTTGATACCACGTGCTTATGGCCTCTCTAACCATTTTATTCCAGGTAATGCCGTCAACTGTCACCTACAGACACTGAAAAAGCCCGAGAGACGTGCACACTTCTCTCTAACACCTGTGCAAACTGCTCCAGCAGTCAGCTGCTGCTTCTTGCCTGACAACTAGTAAAACTGCCTATCCACGGTATTTTCCAGCTGCATCATGGAGCTTTTGCCATGTCACTTTATCCTGGCTAAGTCCAAGGAATAAAATTAGGAGGAGGTAGAGGGATAACCACCCTGTCGGACGAAAAACTTGCTGTTCTGATAGTAACCAAACATTTCTGACTTATTCTTACAAGAATCAGCCTGCTTTCACCCCAAAATCAAAAGGCCTTAAATGTCACTGAAGAACACTGTAACTTAAAAATTCATACCAATACCATGCAGCAAGCAGCATCTGGTTTTGATGGATGTATAGGTTAAGAGCGACTGAGTGTCAACCACACAGCTACCCATTGGCTACTGAAATAGTATATGCTTCCAACATTATTTATTTTGAGAATCACCAGGGTTCTGTCACCAGAAAGGAGTTCCAGTTCCACCTTTCCTCTCTGCTCCCAGCTAGACACTGAAGACCTCTACCTATGGCTACCTCTAACGCTTGTGAGACCTCTCAGGATACTTCACAGCTATATGTCATCACCTCAAGTATCTCAGAGGGGTCGGAATCACGAAGGGGTAACACAAAAAGTGAGGAACACGCGGTCAAATTAGCATAGCCCACCTCCGGGAAGCGGCAGCCTGACTGCATGGCCTGTTGAGTCAGTGTTTGGTTAGGTGAAACTGCAGCTAACAAGCTGGCTTCCTCGAACCTATCTTCAGTTCTTCTACCCATGTGGTAGCTACACAGGAATAATTACCACTCATACTTACTTGAAAGAGAAATTATCACTCCCGTGCACCACAGTTTAACAGCTCCTCAGATATTTGCAGGCTACTACACACAAGTTTTCACACAGGGGAACCAAAATCCAACCCTATCCCTTCAACACACCAAGAACCTCTTCCCAAGACCGAAGCACTGCTGAAACGAACGCTTTCAGATCCAGAGCCATTACCTTTCAGCGCAGGCACATAATCTTCCGCCTTGTTTAAGACCTGTTGATAGGTAGCTATAGCATTCTTGTATTTGCCTAGAATCTGCTCAACTTCTGCAGCTTTGCAAATGCTGTATAGGAGCTCCGGGTTCAGCTCGCTCGCTCTCCTGAAGGACTTCAGAGCTGTTGCGCAGCTACCTCTGTTCAAGAAAGCCTCCCCGAGAGCCTCCCAGCAGACGGCATCCTTGGGATCAGCCCTGACAGCTGCCTGCAAGCTGAAGGTAGCAAGATACAGATTGGTGTAAATGAAAGGTGATGCCAATTACCAAAATCAAATTACTCCCTTGCATTATATATTCAAAGAACATGAATATTTCATTATCCTAGAATGGCTTAGGTTGGAAGGGACCTCAGAGATCATGTCATCCAACTCCCCCACCGTGGACAGGGACACCTCTCAACTAGAGCAGGTTGCTCAAGGCCTCATCCAACCCGCCCTTGAACACCTCCAGGGAGGGGGCACCACAACTTCTCTGGGAAATCTATTCCAGAGTCTCACCACCCTCAGAATGAAGAGCTTCTTCCTAAGATCCAATGTAAACCTATTCTCCTTCAGCTTGAAATCATTTCCCCTTGTCCTGTCACTGGACACTCTTGGGAAGAGTCCTTCTCCAGCCTTCCTGGAGGTTCTCTTCAGGTACTGGAAGGCAGCTATTAGGGTCCCCCCGGAGCCTTCTCTTCTCCAGGCTGAACAACCTGAGCTGCCTCAGCCTGTCCTGGTAGCAGAGGTGCTCCATTAGACAGGACTTTGGAACACAGTATGGTAGTGTTCTCATCTTCAGAGCACATTACACAAATTAAGACACAGTGCCTAATCCTGGCTCATTATTCAGCGCTACACCATGCTCCTCCGTGACAGGCCTGTCACCAGGCTTGTTAGCACAGAACACGGCTATGCTGAAAAGACTAGACGGTGCTAATTCTGGAACTGAAGATAGACAGAGTTTGCTCAGCCCCATCTCCCATTGTTTAGTACAAGCCACCCTATCGTCAGCTGACTTATTATCAAAGCTGGCCAAGATCAAGGACCGGTTTATTGGGATTTTGAGAAAAAACAACTTCAAATAACCACCAGCTCTCTTACTCAGACACTGCTTCTGAGGGCTGACCAGTTCTCAGGTGGTAAAGTCCACGACGAAGCCAGGCCCACTTGCTTGTACCCACGACTGCTTTCTCAGTTACCTCATTTAGGATTGACAGAGCAGCATCCTAAAAATGCACCAAAAAATGCCAAGTTACTAAACACGTACAGGTGCAAAGAACAAAGTTCTTGTTAAAGAATACTCCTAATCCAGCAAACCATTAAACTGTCCAATCTGTTAATTACTGTAATGAAGGAGCATTACAGAGGCTTTTTAAAGCTGGCAGGCTGAGTGGCAGACTAGAGGAAATTATCACTTCTAAAGACGTGATTACCTCTTAGATACCTGTCTTTGCAAAGAGACAATAGCTTCCTGCTGTTTAGTAGAAACTAATTTTTTAATTTTATTTTTTTTTAAATTGGAGAAGGATGCAACTATTTGCAGCAAGTCAGATACTTATATTGATTTTCCAGATCTTCCAATACAGATTGTCAAAGTATAGATTACCTTTGGTCTGCAATATCGCAGGCTTAAGAACTTCTAATACAAATGTAAGAAATACTTTTAAAGTGTTCTGATGATTTTGTATGCTCTTCCAAAAAGCAGCGAAGTAGATGATGGAGAAAAGAAGTGGCATAAGTTAAATACAAAACCAAACTTTCTCTTCCTGTTCCCTACTGAAAAAAATCCTTCTTCTAAATCACATATGTGATGACTACAACATTATGCTTGGCTCCCCTGCCCTTCTCCCTAGATAGATTTAATTTGGAATTGGAGCATAAAATTGAAGCAGGTCCAACCATGAAAGCTGCTAAGCAATGACAGAACATCTGTTTTCAGATCTTATTCTCAAACACAGAGATGACCCGAAGTGATTTCTCAAAGAGCAGGATGAAGAGGAAACCAAAACAGGGGTAATCCAAAGCCCTGGATGTACAGTACCATGTCTCCAAGCTCCATGCTTATGTCTACAGCTGCTGTTCCAGATTCTTCATCGGTTCCATCCAGTTCAAAAGCCTTTTTATAGCAACCACGAGCTCTGCTTTTGTCTCCAGCAATGTCTCTGTAGTAGTTACCTAAGTAACGAAAGACAATTCCCAAGTAGCTGTCCAATTTTGCAGCCTATAAGGAAATACAAAGACAATAAAATAGCACGTTGAAGGATTAGACTGAGGGACAGGTCCAGTGACAACTTGTTCAATCTCTGCTATCAATTTACTTAAGCTCCTTCTGTCATGCTCCATTTTAAGATTTCAGAGATTACTTGAACCTTGAATACGTGAAGAATTTGCTACAAACTCCATGACACAAAGCATTTTGCACACAAAGTACTGACAAGCTCGTTGTGCCAGGAGAGAACAACGGTTTACTACATCCTATCAGTTTCGTATTTTGCTCCGTTTCACCCATTCTGCTCATGCTCTTACCACGTTACACTAAAACTAACTCCAGTCTTCTCTACAGTTTAAGCTCTTGTATAGATACACTTGGTAGATTTGTTTATACTCAAGAAACCCGCAGCCCCAAGAAGGAGAAACCACTTTTGAAAACAGTAGTTTAAAAAAAAACAAACCAAACACAAAAAATGGTTTAGAACCAGCAGCATTGTTCATTTCAACTACATTCTCCAGCAGACTCAGCTGCTATTGAAGTGCTAACAGGAGGCCAACGCTATGTTGCCAACAAGCACTAAAGATCACAGGACCATGAGGTGGTGAAGGGCTGGAAGGTCCCGCTGGAGCTCACCTGGTGCCACCCCCCTGCTCCAGCAGGGTCACCCAGAGCAGGGGGCCCAGCAGCGCAGGGTCCAGGCACCTTTGGAATCTCTCCAGACAAGGAGACTCCACAAGCTCTCTGGGCAGCCTGGGCCAGGCTCCAAAGAAGTTGCTCCTCCTGTTCAGACGGAACTGATGTTTGACATTGAACTGTTGGAAAGGGTCCGGAGGAGGCCATGAGGATGGTGGGAGAGCTGGAGCACCTCTGCTTTTAGGACAGGCTGAGGGAGTTGGGGCTGTTCAGCCTGGAAATGAATGAGGAGGCTCTGGGGTCACCTTCTAGCAGCCTCCAGGATCTGAAAGGGGCTACAAAAAAGCTGGGGAGGGTCTGTTGGCAAGGGCTTGTGGTGATAGGAGAAGGGGTAGTGGTTTCAAGCTGGAAGAGGGTAGGTTTAGACTGGATGTCAGGAAGAAATTCTTCACAAAGAGAGATGTGAGACGCTGGAACAGGTTGCCCAGGGAGGCTGTGGATGTGCCCTCCCTGGAAGTGTTCAAGGCCAGGCTGGATGGGGCCTTGAGCAAACTGCTGTAGTGGGAGGTGGCCCTGCCTGTGCTGGGGGTGCTGGAACTAGATGATCTCTGAGGTCCCTTCCAACCTTAACCATTCTATGAATTTATGTCACACAAAATCTTTTGGATTTATATTCTTACCTATGTTCAGTGAAAAAGCCACAACCACCAGAAACCCTGAAGATCAAGAAAATTATACACACTGTAGGGATTTGCAGACTTACTTCCTTGGACAGACACTGAAACTCCAACAGCATTCTAATACTTTTTTCCTCCCTCACTTTTTTTTCCCAAATTGAATTTTGCCCTGTCCATTTCAAAACATCTTCAGAGGTCTACATCGAACACTCACAGGCCTTGACTTTAGAGCTCTCAAGGAGAGGAGACTGAGAGAATCATCACTACTGATCAAAGGCTTCACGTATTAGGTGAAAAGAGGANGGGGAGGGTCTGTTGGCAAGGGCTTGTGGTGATAGGAGAAGGGGTAGTGGTTTCAAGCTGGAAGAGGGTAGGTTTAGACTGGATGTCAGGAAGAAATTCTTCACAAAGAGAGATGTGAGACGCTGGAACAGGTTGCCCAGGGAGGCTGTGGATGTGCCCTCCCTGGAAGTGTTCAAGGCCAGGCTGGATGGGGCCTTGAGCAAACTGCTGTAGTGGGAGGTGGCCCTGCCTGTGCTGGGGGTGCTGGAACTAGATGATCTCTGAGGTCCCTTCCAACCTTAACCATTCTATGAATTTATGTCACACAAAATCTTTTGGATTTATATTCTTACCTATGTTCAGTGAAAAAGCCACAACCACCAGAAACCCTGAAGATCAAGAAAATTATACACACTGTAGGGATTTGCAGACTTACTTCCTTGGACAGACACTGAAACTCCAACAGCATTCTAATACTTTTTTCCTCCCTCACTTTTTTTTCCCAAATTGAATTTTGCCCTGTCCATTTCAAAACATCTTCAGAGGTCTACATCGAACACTCACAGGCCTTGACTTTAGAGCTCTCAAGGAGAGGAGACTGAGAGAATCATCACTACTGATCAAAGGCTTCACGTATTAGGTGAAAAGAGGAAAACAGAAGCAGGGAGATTCCAGGTAACTGCACAGCTCCCTGCAATGGTTTTTTTGTGCAGCTGAACTTGATTTAGAGGTCTTGGAGGTTAGTAACAAGAGGAATATTCAAGTCTGTCACTCCAGCCAGGGTATTTTGCATATTGGGTTTCTGATCCAGGACAATATTAATTCTACATGAATAGTTAAAGCAGACTTTACCTTCAAGAAATGAGTGAGTGCTTTTCCTTTGTCTTTTTTTGTCTCATCGCTCATGAACCAGTATGTGAGCCCCAGGTACTGATGATACTCTGCATTTTCGGCCTTCCTCTCAATAGCATTTAGGAAACTAAATAAAAACAACAGAGGTCAGATCAGACAGATTCTCAACAGCTGCAAACCACTACATTCTATTCTCCCCTCCCATATTTCCCTGTTAGAGGAAAGGAAAAAAGAAAATAAATTTACCTTCTTTCTGCCTGTTGGTAGTTCTTTTGGGAATAACAGATGAAACCCTCTAGAGCATGGGACTCAGCCAAGTCAGGGTGGGACAGCAGAAGCTCGTGTGAAATCTGCAAAAGGAAGTCATCCTTCCCTCATTATTTCCTCTAGGAAACCAAGAATTCTACTTAGCAGACAGGAATGACAATATGGCACTGACCTCTGAAGCTTGATCCGTTAAACCTTTGTTTAGATAAGCCTGACCTCTGATAGCTAAAACCACGGGATCACCACTCGCATCCACAACCTAGGAAAAAAGTAACAGATGTGAACAAGTTATTCTCTCCCCAGATTAAGAAATCAGAGGTGTCAAAAGCAGGCAGACTGCACGAAGATAAAGACAAGAAAACATTTAGGTAGAAAACCCTTGAAAGGCCTTAGCCTACAGCCATCATCTTCCTGATGGATAACAGGTAGAAGATTGTAGAGAGTGAGGACAAAAGGTATAGGAGTCTGAACAGCAAAGAATGAAACTGTAGGGCAAAAAAAGGAGGGGAAGTAACTTTTGCTTAAAGCTTAACTATTCCATCTTAAAGTAATGTGTCCTTGTTCATGTCTAATGACAAGTGAACGAAGGACAGGTGAGTAGATTATGACAGTCATTCAAATTAAGATGAACAACAGCCACAGAACTAGCAAGACCCCAGCAGCACTGAGTAGGACAAGGCAAGCTCAAAAATGACAGCTTCTAAAATGAGAATTGTAACGGGAAGAGTTGTAGCAAAGCCTGAAAAAAAGAAGAGGAGTGTTTGGATTACATCATAGTTGGCAGGAGTTGTCTAAACCACACAGAATGTAAAAAGGAGGCAAGAGAAGAAATACACAGCTTGAGTTTTTAGTACAGAAAGATGATAGCGCTTTTCAGAATTAAAAAAACCCATAACATTTCAGTCAAGGAAAATACCTGCTCAAGCGCTTTAATGGCTGCTTCTGCAGCATCAGCATGACCTATTTTAATCAAAGCCTCTGCTTTCAACTGAAGGACATGGTTCTTCCACCCAAGACCAGGACCCTCAGGAGTTCCGAGAGCATCAAGAGCTGTTGACAAGAGAAAGATTTCATCCAAAAAAGGAACTACAGAGAACACAGCTGTTTCCAAGACTTCAACAAGACAGCAGGATAACTTTGTGGGAACATTTCTTTCCACAACAGCGTCATTTTGCCTTTAGGACTATGGAATTTTATTCATTATTTTAACACCCAGTTACCCACTTTGGTAATTTCCTCTTAGAGTTCTCCAGCCTGCTTTGAATAGCAGGAAACTTTATAGCCCTATTACTCGAAGTTCATAAGCAACTAGAAAACAGGACAAACAAGACAAATATTGGTGAAAATGTCAGGGACGCCTCCTCCCAACATGAAAACAGACATTATTACTATACCATGCTCCAGCTTTTGACAATACAAACTGACAAAAAACACTCGGTGCTACAACTCTACTTCTTCATCCAAAGCTGCTTAGTTTCCTTCACAGTCTTTTAAGATATCAATAACCACCTGGAAATCAAGAGAAGACTCCACCACATCTCCTTTACCTACGTGCTCACAAACTCCTTCAAGGAGTTTTAAAACAACAACTCTACCTCACAAAAGGCATGCTGTCTATCCTCTGGAATAATTATTCTTCATAGATTCCCTAACCCTGCGCTTTCAGTTTTAATGTTAAGTGGTTGAATTAGTTACCAGACTTGTCAGTGGTTTCCCTGATTTTTCCTAGAACACTTAAAGAGTCACGCTGTCTACCTCCAAGCATGTGGGTGCCAAGACAGTTTAAAGAAGTAATCACATAAATCCCTGAGTACTCGAGCAACTTCATCGTTCATCTCATAGCTTCTCATGGGAAAATAGCAGAAGAGGAGTGTAAACATGCTCAAGGGACTTGCACCTGAGGTGCTGAAAAACACATATATCACACTCATCGTTGCTCGGCTTTGTGTGCTTGACAAGGAGAGCATCTGTGTTCAGATGACACAGGCCCGTGAAGGACTCAGAGGCACCTTATCCAACATGCTTGAGATTCCAGCCCTGCTGTGAGAAAGATCTAAGCACAGTGGAAAACCATGCCTGTGAGAATCCTTGATACACAGGAGAAAGCAGATTTGGGAGATTTTTTTTCCTTTCTAGCAGGGATTGAGCTCTGCAGTGCCTGCGTCCCTGCTCGCCCTGCCTCCACCCTGGTGCTGCTGCAGGGATCTCCCAGTTTGCAGGGCAATAGGAATAAATTTACTCTTTCATATCCACCGTGATTTTGTGGTTGTCCCTGCATCCTGCTCACACGCTCTTTCACGGTAATTTTGCTTGTCTTCTTTTATAGCAACCTCTATTAAGGCTATAACCACAGAAAAGTTTGAGGAATCCCCTGGAAAGAAGGGTCACAGATGGGAAAAGAACCGCCTTGTTTTCATCCTTTCTGCAGCACATTTCTGTTTACCTACTTCACTCTGTTTTCACAGCTCCTCCACACAAATTTGTGGGCTTTTTGTACCTCCCTCACTGGCAATTGTTTCCCTTTGCTTTTGATAATTTCCCATGACTGTTCAGCCAGGTCTGCAGACTTTTACCTCTTGAATTCTTTGAGAATTTTTTTTTGTGCATTTGTCCCTAGCAGAAAAAAAACACTTCAGCTGCCCCTTCATTTATAACCACCAGATAATGGCTCTATTTAGATGAGATCTGCGTTAGATTGTCATAACTGCCTTCATTAACAGACAGCATGATGAAGACTTACACACACAGTGAGGTCTCTTAAGACGCAGTCACACTACGCAACATTTCTGCATTTTACATTAATTTGATTAAAACCTTATCTTTTAACTCTAAATATGAAGTCTTTCCAGACCAAATATTTATGACACCTATCCCTTTGGTTTCAGTCAATCCACAGAATCCCAGCACGGTGCAGGTTGGAAGGTCCCTCTGGAGCTCCTCTGGTGCCACCCCCCTGCTCCAGCAGGGTCACCCAGAGCAGGGGGCCCAGCAGCGCAGGGTCCAGGTGCCTTTGGAATCTCTCCAGACAAGGAGACTCCCCAAGCTCTCTGGGCAGCCTGGGCCAGGATCCAACTCCCTCCCACCAAACAAGTTGCTCCTCCCGCTCCCAGGGAACCTCCTGGGTTCCAGCTGGTGCCCGGTGCCCCTTGTCCTGGCGCTGGGCACCC
>VWZK01002716.1:15694-29042 GCA_013396935.1 Baryphthengus martii
AAAAAAAAAAAAAAAAAAAAAGAGTCCTTCACTCTGATCTGACATTAACATCAGCAGCCTGCAAACTGCTTTATAAAGTTCTTCTTAGGAACCAGAAAAGGCCAACAGAACCTCAAAGGAGGCAAAAAAAAATAAATAAATGATGTCAAGTGTTTCACTGCAACTTCCTGATAAACTTGTCTTAAATAAAATTTCAGCACCAAAACTGAATTTAAGCCTTCTGAGACATGTATTCCTGCTAAATAACACCTTGGTGTTTCAATGCCTCAAATGCAAACACTTGGCTTACTGGAAAAGATATTAATTCCAAGCTTTATATTAATTTAAATTAATTTATATTAATACCAAGCTTTATACATTAATTATAGAAAGAGCCTTGCCCTTTGCATTCTCCCCTTCACGAGCAGAGCATTACACATAAAAATAAAATCAAATAAATAAAATTATCCGGGAGACGTATATTATGTCAAAACCAGGTTGCACATTTTGTTAAAACATCCAATGGCATTCAAGCCAGAAGAATTTGTTTTCCAGGGTAGACTTTTTCCTCTTAAGCACCTGAAATTTCTCTTTCAGATTTTAGGCAAGACATGTTATTTCACTGTGTGCCAGCCAGTGTAGATCACTGTAGAATGGTCTGAAATTCAGTTTCAGAAACAATCTTATTCTAAATCTGAGTGAAAGGATGCAGCATATCTCAGCATGGCCTGATTCCTAACCACTTAGATCCCAAGAGTATATTTCCCAGCTTTTACAATAAGCTGTTTTGTATTTTTGATGGCCAGCACAGTGAAAGTAGAGACTCCTATGTTCTCACTACTATAATTATGAATCATTTTCAAAGGGTTTTGCCATTTCCATACAAGTGAGATAATCACAGATTAGTAAGACAACTCTTCAGCAAATCTGGCTATTGTAAAAAAACCAATTCCTCCAATAGTTCTCTTTAGGTATCTAGTACAAGTGTTTACCTAAGGCAAGTGTTAAAAGAAGTCTTAAAATGATGTAACTTTGAGGATGAGTTGTTTTTTTCAGGTATAGAAATGCAGTGACCATATTAGAGGAGCTGCATTCTATTTTACGTTATAAATTCCACATTTGCTCATTAACTCAGCTATTGCTGCCCTGACTGCTTCATGTAGGTATTTTCACAAATGAATTAAAAAAGGCTTAAAACTGATCACACTAAAATATTACAGAGCTGACTGTAACAGCAATGACAGACTTCTGAGGTGTTATACTTCAAGCTACAGTCAAAAAAATTTCAGTGTTCCATTGGAGAAAGTGTTGAGCATTGTTTTAAAATCCAGTTGGTCTCAGAACTGGTGAAGTACTATGCAAGCGTAACATTCCCAAAACATCCAGCATGAACTAGCTGGTGTTTGAGTCACAGAGTAATTCCACCTCATGTTACATGCTTACCTTCAGTAAGATTCTTAACAGCCTCCTTGTACTTCTTTTCTTGGAGGCATTTTATACCAAAACCAATGATGCCTGGACCACTGCCTGCATCCATCTCCAAAAGCTTAGTAAAGCAGTGCAGGGCCTCTTCTGACAAAGCACCTGGTTTCAGAAAAATAAATATATTAATAGTTTTAGATGAAAAAAATGCAACAGCATACCTTATGTGCATAAATATGACCCTTGGAGCTCAAAGCAATGTGTCTATTAACTAAACTTTCTTCTAAAGGTACTACAGACTTATCAGCTCTCACTCCAAAACCAAACCCAAAAAACCAAGCAGTAATCCAAATAACCAGTGCCACCAAACAAAATAAGCTATCAGTATGAAAAAGAATTTTTAACCACTGATGTAAAATTACTACAGGTATAGCTCCTTTATTAATGAAAAAAACACATTCCTTCATACGCTTTTCATGTAAGCCCAGCTGAACACCCATATCAAAATCTGCCTCCAAGAAATCAACGTCATTTCCTTCCAAAGGAGACCTTGTGTACCTACAAATCTGCTGTGACAAGCTTGCTGAGAACAGCCTTGCTGTGAAACCACACCACTGAACATCTTGGCTTAATTTTAACCGTTGCCACTACGTTTTTACGCCCGTGTTTAGCTATGATTTTAGACTTGGCAGTCCTTCCTTAAAGTAACTGTTGCGATTTGCGACAACAATCTTTGAACCACTATTTTCTTTAAAAAAAATTAATTATGCACTCATGTGACAGAAAGGTTGCCTTTGATTGGCATTTGGTTAAGGTAACTAACAATGTATTTGATTTGCAAGCCCAGCAGCTGGGGCCATAAAGGACCATGACATGGTTGGGATGACTCAGATATAAGCACACAGCCTTATGGAAACCAAAGGAAGCGTCATCCTCCCCGCCCCAAGATGGCTGTGGGATGGTGAGATGTTGCCAGAGCATTACTATATAATAACTGTGCCAACCAGATGCTCTTTTTTCCTTTGGAAATTAGTTTCTGCATGTTTCTCCAAAACGTGAAGCATTCCCATGTGGAAATGAGTCTGGGCCACATTTCTCTTCATCCTTCCCGATCAAAGTGAGAAATTCTCTCTTGTTTTATGTTGCTATATTATTGCATGAAGCCTACCTGGAAAACTGGAAAAGGCATTCTGCTACCTAAGCTGAAACTTATTTTCTTTTTATATAAACCAGGGGTTTTTTTCCTGCTTTTCTTTCCTTGTTTTAGAAAGAAAAGAAAGTCAGCTTACGTCTTCAACAATAAAGACCAAAATTTAGTAGTTTTCTTTTAAACTGCTGAGAAAGCATTCAACACTACTGCAATGTCTGGTGAACTACTCAAAATAACAAAGTTCTATTTTCAGATCCCTCTACTATTGACCACACCATGTTTCGCTTTTGTTTATTTTCTCAGAGATTGTCCTTTTCTACTAAGAACAAATATCTAAACAGATCTGTTTATCCCGTAATCACTGGACATTCTTTTGAAGAAAGTTTCACTAATGTTTGTTTGGTTGTTTTTTTTTGCCAAGAAGTATTTTCTGTGCCTAGAATGACCTAAGTGCAGCCTGTCCTCAGCCTTAGAGCACTGGTTTACGTTCTCCATTCCCTCTTCTAACCTTCATTTATCCAGACAGCCTGCTTTTGACTTTTGCAAGGCATCGTGTCTTTGTGACTTTGTACAATGCCAAGGATGGACTCAACTTTACAGTCACTACTCATTTACAGAGCTAGGGATTAGCACATCATAGCACCAAACACTTCTCATTTCCAGACAGGCAGAAATACAGCATAAAAGTAAATAGTGAACTTTGTATGGAGTCACGAAGGGTAAAATCTTGTAAAAAAGATTTACTAACCATAAAAGAAATATGATTTAAGTCCCCAAGATCTCCAAATCCAAGATGTCTAAATCCACTCTACTCACCTGACTGAATAAAGTGCAAGCAAAGTACTTCCAATGGATAAATGACAGTAGGATACAAAACCATCATATCGTTACAGGCCTTTTCCAACCTAGTTGCTTCATGAGGAAACTTGGAAGGAAAAGGACAAATAGTTATTTGTGTGAATTATCCCACATGGAATATTAAATCTGTTCACTGATCAAGACCAATTGACAAAATCTTACTTTTGACAAGCAATGAATAAAGTCCTTGTAAAGATTTTCATGGTCGTCACCAGGAATAGTGTCAGCAGAGTTCAGCGCATGTTCAAACGCAGCCACGAGCTGAAAAAAGAAATAATTAGGAGTGCCACAATGATTTCAGGAAAACATTATCTTCATAGGATAGACTATTTCAGGTGGAAGGGACCCAAAACAATCACCTAAGATTAATTTCCTGACCAGTTCAGGGATGACTACAAGTTCAAGCTCATTCTTAAAGACTAAAAGTTAAATCATGTTCTTAAGAGCATTGTCCAAATGCCTCTTAAACGTGATGGGCTTGGGGCACCGACCACCTCTCCACGAAGCTTGTTCCAGCACTTGACCACCCTCTCTGTAAAGAAATGCTTCCTAATGCCCAGTCTGAACTTTCCCTGGCACAGCTTTGAGTCATTCCCACATCTCCTGCCACTGAATCCCAGGGAGAAGAGCTCAGCACCCCATCTCCATATCCCCTCCTCAGAAAGCTGTAGGGTGGTGAGGTCACCCTTCGGTCTCTTGTTCTGCAAACGAGACAAAGTCAGTGTCCTCAGCTGCTCCTCACTGGATGTACCTTCCAGCCCCTCCACAGCCAAGTGGATAGTTACACGTTATTAGCTGGATCCTACTCGTTAAGTTTACACTAGTACTGTGAACAGAGAAAGCCACAAAGCAAGCTCCTTATCATGAAGTGGCACTCAAAGAGGAGCCAAAGCTCGTTAATCATCTAGTACAAGGTGAACCTGTAATACACTGTTTCACAAAGCAAGATGGGTACAAGGAAGGCAAAGTTTTAAGGCCGTAGATTCTTTGCCACACCTAACCCCAGATCAAAGCAGAATGTGGTACCACAAAACTGAGATTAGTATCCTCTGTGGTTAGCTGTCAGCTTCCCGCTCTGGTCTAGCAATCTAGCCTTTTATTTCTTGACTCTTTACATAAAGGGGAACACAGGTACCACAGAGTGCAGGCTACCAAACAAAAATGCTAAATAAAAAGTTGCCCACAGCTACTCAGGAGTGAAATACTGAAGAGAACGCTGCCTCCAACGCCACATCCTTCCAAATTCATGTGATTTACTCAAAACCGCAGTAAAGCAAACTGTAGATCTGCATCTGAAACCCCTTCCTGGTATTTTTGCAACTTTTTTTCTTTCTTAAACGTGTTCCCTGCCGCCTACAGAGCCTCTTTTCTACAATAGCTCATAAGATAAAGCATGTGCTTTCTCAAAAAGTAGAGAACTTGAATCAATTTTTTGCTGCCCGAAATGATTTCAAATTATATTTTCTAGCTTTCTGGAGCACTGCAATCAAGCAGATTGGTGATGAGAAATTTCCGCCCTTCCTGCTGAAGGAGGTTCACCTTGCAAGAACCGATAAAATCAGATAAAACAAAATTAGCTTTGGCCACAGAGAACACAGGATCAGGACAATTCATGACCGTTCTGTTTGCTCCAAATACCTTTGACATTCCCCTAAGAAGTGAGAGCTTAAAATTTACAGGAGAAAAGAAAATTTGAACCAAAACATTGTTACCTAGAATAAAGACTAGGTAAAAGAAATGGAAAAACAGTACAAAGCTGCCTCTTCCATCCTGGAGGAAAGCAGGGGGAATTTCTTGTTTGAAGAACATCTGTATTGGGTTTGTGTGGACGGCTTTTGGTAGGTGGAGGGCTACAGGGTTGGCTTCTGTCAGAAGCTGCCAGAAGCTTCCACCATGTCCAATACAGACAGTGCCACTGGCTACAAGATAGATCCACCACTGGCCAAGGCCAAGCCCAAGTCCATCACTGATGGTGGAACTGCCTCTGGGATAACAGATTTAAGAAGCAGGAAGGGGAGAAAAAAAAAGGTGGAATTGCATCTGGGAGAGAGGAGTGGGATGATGCAAGAGAAACAGTTCTGCGGACATCAGGGTCAGGGCAGAAGGAGGGGAGGAGGTGCTCCAGGTGCCAGAGATGCCCCTGCAGCCCATGGTGAAGACCATGGTGAGGCACTGTCCTCTGCCAGCACATGGAGGAAGACGGTGAAGCCAAACTCCACCTGCAGCCTGTGAAGGAACAGGTGGAAGCACGTAAAGAAGGCTGTGATCCCCATGAAGAGAGGTCCTGTTGGGACCCGTGGCCCCATGGACAGAGAGGCCCATGCTGGAATAGGTTCCTGCCAGGATTTGTGGCCCGACTGGGAACCCAGACTGGAGCAGTCTGCTCCTGAAGGACTGCACCCCACGCAAGGGACCCACGCTGGAGCAGTTCATGAAAAACTATGGCTCTTGGGAAGGACTCACACTGGAGAAGTTTGTGGAGGACTGTCTCCTGTGGGAGGCATCCCATGCTGGAGCAGGGAAAAGAGTGTGAAGAGGAAGGAGCAGTAGAGACAACGTGCGATAAAGTGACCGCAACTCCCGTTCCCCTGCACTAAACAGGAGAAGAGAAAATTGGAAGTCAAGTTCAGCCTGGGAAGAAGGAAGGGGTGGGGGGTAAGGTGTTTTAAGATTTGGTTTTATTTCTCATTACTCTGTTCTGATTTGACCAGTAATAAATAAAACAAATTTCGCCAAGTAGAGTCTGTTTTGCCAGTGATGGTAACTGATGAGTGATCTCTCCTGGCCCTTACCTCAAGCCTTTCACTCTATTTTCTCTCCCCTGTCCAGCCAAGGAGGGGAGTGATAGAGCAGCTGTGGTCCAAGATGGGCCCACCACACTGTCAAAGCTTGTGTGTCACTGATGCTTCTCGTAACAGGCAGAGGTAGAACACTGCACCGCTGTGCTACAGGGCACACCTGGACTCCCACAGAACTTTGCAGGCAGTTAATGAAGGAATTCCAGGACTCCTGCTGGAGTTTAGGTGCCTTATTCCACCTAAGGCCAATCTCAGGCTGCTGCACCCTCTCTGTTTTTGTCAGCAGGTAAAACCACCCACCTTTTACTGAAAAGTTTAGTACCACTGAACAAAAGTTACAGGCCTACCATGAGACAGTCACAAAATCTGCATTGTTTTTAAGGCTTCCTTCGAAGCCTGGCCGCACCGCCCATATACATGTATCTAGATGAGTAGGAGTGAGAAACATTACCGACTGCTCCGTCTTATTATCCTGCTGCTCTGTACTGTCCTTCAGCAACTGGATCATCTTCTTCCATAGCTGATGAAGCTCTGCCTTTTCTGCACCTTCCTCCTGCTTCATTTGTATGAGTTTCTGCCATGTTTCAGCTACCTGGGAAACAAGGAACCATAACAGAGTAATGTTTAAAACAATAAGCCACAGTTATCTGTTTTCTAATTAAAGCAATAACAAGTCCCAGAGCACTGTGTGGGACCTGACCACCTTCCAAGGTACAGTAAGAAAGGGAAACATCAAAAGCATGATTCTAATCCTGGTTCCTGGAGGAAAAACAGCAGTAAAAAGAGCGCTGAACAGTCATCCAATAAACTCTGAAGAAAATATGGAAGCTTTGTTGGATCTAGAGCACTATGAACAGGAAGAAAAGAACAGCAGCAGTCCATGTGGAGATTGCACTGTGGACAAAACAACAGAACTGATAAGACAAAGGGACCCTGAAGCTTAACTTGTGGTTTCCTGTGGCACATAGAGCAAGTCTGCCTTCATATGCTAAACTATTAGCATTGAATTTTGTTCCAGAAACCGTTATACAAAGAGGCTCTGAAGCTAATTCATAGTATCATAGAATGGTAGGGGTTGGAAGGGACCTCTGGAGATCATCGAGTCCAACCCCCCTGCCAGAGCAGGATCACCCAGGGCAGGACACACAGCAACAGATCCAGGGGGGTTGGAAAGTCTCCAGAGAAGGAGACTCCACCACCTCTCTGGGCAGCCTGGGCCAGGCTCCGCCACCCTCACATCAAAGAAGTTTCTCCTCCTGTTGAGGTGGAACTTCCTGGGTTCCAGTTTATGCCCATGGCCCCTCAAGTCCTATCCCAGGGCACCCCAGAAAAGAGCTTGGCCCCTTCTACTTGACCCCTACCCTGCAGAGATTTGTAAACATGAACCAGATCCCCTCTCAGGCTTCTCTTCTCCAGACTCAACAGCCCCAGGGTTCTCAGCCTTTCCTCACAGGAGAGATGTTCCAGCCCCTTCAGCATCGTTGTAGCTTTCACTGGACTCTCTCCAGTATTTCCCTGTCCCTCTTGAACTGGGGAGCTCAGAACTGCACACAATGCTCCAGGTATGGTCTCCCAAAGGCAGAGTAGAGGGGGAGGAGAACCTCCCTTGACCTGCTGGACACATTCTTCTTAATAGTCTTGAGCCTGATGCTAAGTAACGCACAAAATATTTCAATTTTTCATTGCTGGAGGAAAGGGTAGATGATGACATGGAGTAACACCGTGCACCACACCTTGTAAAAAAAGCAACGCCTCTGAAGAGTGAATGGCATAACAGCAAAATATGTATCCTGTAATACCACTTGAGAGACTGTAGGTAGTCCTTGTTCAACCTTTCAGGCATTTAACAGCTCCACCTGGTGGTAAACTGACAGGAGCCACAACTACTTCTCCACTGGCAATGGGAGTTGAGAGTATGTACGATTTCCACCTCACTCTCTGGCACAAAGTATCAGGGAGAGTCCAGGGAGGACGTCTCCAGGACAGAGGGCAGACCTGCTCACTGAGACCTCCCCCACCGCAGAACACGAATGGCTTGTTTTCTGACTATCAAATCCACTTAACAGGGAGGTGAAATGCGCAATTAGGATCATAGAAATGAGCTTCAGTTCATGATACATCTTAATTAGCTATGTAATTTTATTTATGTCCCATTTGTAAAGTCCGGTCTTGTAATTACTGCCTGAATGTTGAGTGAAGGGTTGGTTAATTTTTTTGTCTAGGGAGGGATGACCACACCAGCGAGGGGCTAACCAGACACCTACAATTGGCCAAAGAAGGCAAATGACACCTCACTCATACCTGCTGCATGTAAATGAGCGTCTGGGACCACGCTAGAAATGAAATAGGAGAATGAAGTTCCACCCTTAGAGCCTGTATACGAACATTCTTTGTAAAGTTTTGTCAGTTTAACAGACTTCATCCAAGTCTTACCCAGTAGAAAAGAAAGGCATATAGTTACAATCAGTTTTCCTGGTTGTGGACCCCAAGGAGATCTTAAGTGGTCTGCGGCCCCAAAAATTGCAGATTCCTTGATGAAATGTAGTTACCTCTGATCAAATGGAAATGTCTTGTCAGAAGAAAGTATTCAACCTACCTCTAAATATTTCTTCTCCTCATGATACAGTTTCACAAGCTTGTTACATACATCACACCATTTCTCTTTGTCATCACTAGAAAGGAGAAAAACCCACACAAATAAGGTAAGTTTTCTATAAAACAGTTTAACGTTTTTCAAATTCTGACAATTTTTTAAAAGGTTCAGCTGCCAAACAAACATTTAGAACAAATACTACAGATCACCCTGAAGGTTTTATTCATTGCTGCTGCAGCTGAAGTAAAAAAAAAAATAAAAAAAATAGACCTTACTTTAAGGGATTGTACTTTTCTTTTTGAACAATTTTCAAATTAAGGAAATAGATTAATCACTCCAGTCAGCTACAGTCAGAGTTAAGAGACAGGTTTGTTTAGAACTTTGCCGGCATGAATCAGGTGACATATATTCTGTGATCTTAAAGCAGAAAAAAAAAAAAAGAGCGTACTTATTAATGCAAACAATGACCTGTCAGAGCTAAATGCTTCAGGGCAGTTAGTTTAGACAGAGGATAAAGAATAACAGAACTCTGTAAACTACTGAGCTCGAGTTCAATTATTCCAAGAGTTTTTGCCCTATTGAAAGAGCCAGGATCAAGAAACCTTACACAGGTACTTAGTAGAAAGTGCTGACTCAGTGAGGTGACGAGGCTTTAAAAAAAAAGTCTATCCTGTGTTACGAGGAATGGCATTCACTGAACTAGAAAGCTTAGACTGGAATACGGTATTCAGCATCCTTTACCTTTCATAAAATTCCAAGAGCTTTTGATAAACATCTGCTAAGTCTTCTTTAACATCTGTTTGGTTGGATTTCTCATATAATTTTGCTAATCCCTTTAAAAAAAAAAAAAAAGATACAAAATAAGCAAGATTTTTTGTCAAGTTGTATGTTCTGAGAATGCTGAACGTTCTGCCGACAAAAATTATTCCATTGCATTTGAAGTGGTCGAGTTTTAATGCAGTAACCTCTGAGCACAATGCACATTAACATTTCTGTAGACCCTTCTGAATCAACTTATTTTGAATTCAAAGCTTTCCACACTTCAACACTGTATTGGGTTTGGGTGAGCTGGAGTTAATGTTCCCCAGAGCAGCTCTTACGGTGCTGGGCTTTGGACTGGGAGGCAGATAAGACGCCAGTGTTGTGGCTGCTGCTGAGCAGAGTTTGCACAGCACCGAGGCTGGCTTTCCAACATCTTCCCCGCCCCCCACTCTAAGTGAGATGGGGTGGGCAAGATCTTGGGAGGGGACACGGTCAAGACAGCTGACCCAAACTGACCAAGGAGCTATTCCACACTGCGTGACGTCAGGGAGGGGACACGGTCAAGACAGCTGACCCAAACTGACCAAGGAGCTATTCCACACTGCGTGACGTCAGCTCAAGTATAAAAGGAGGAGAGAGGAGAAGGGGGTTGGGTTCATTCGTTGGTGAAGACGCTTGTCCTCCGAGCAACCGCTACGCGTACCAGAGCCCTGCTTCCTGGGAGAGGCCAGACATCGCCTGCTGATGGGAAGGAGAGAATAAGACCTTGTTCTGCTTTGCTTCGCACGCGCGCGGCTTGCTTTTTGTTCTTTGCTTTTTTTTTTGTTCTTATTAAACTGCCTTTATCGTACCCTACAGGCTCTTCCATCTTATTCTCTTCCCCCTTGCTGAGTAAGTGAGGGGGGCGAGTGATAGAGCGACTTGGTGGGTACCTGGCGCTCAGCCAAGGTCAAACCCACCACAAACACCAAAAATTATTTGAAACTTGTATATACTACACAGCCTTGTCTGCATAACAGACAGCATACAGAGCACGCTAACTCATGTGATAAAAGATCTAAAGCCGAGTATCACACTGCCTTGTATAGTAACAGAACGCCAGAAACCGAGGAAATTTCAGTTATGCTTTGAAAAGGTATTTATATTGAAAATAATGCAGTCCCTCCTACCCTAGAAAAACACTAGAGACAGACTTAAAATGCAACCTAATGCTTCACAAGTCTCCAAATAACACCACTGTACGTTATGACTATATACTGCTACAGGCTGCCACCCAGCACACAGCAGTTTAAAATGTACACTACCGGTTTTAACTAACAGTGGCAAAATTCAGTACTGGTGCACTCGACACTGGAAAAAGTAGTTACTAGATGAAACATTTTCTCTCCTACGAGACAAGGGTTGTTAGATTGAGCTACAAGCACGGAAATTCCTAAGCATGGGGGAATTTACTGTGTCTGCTTCAGTTCTTCTTCTCCCTGCGTGTTTCACTGATACGCAGTCCATACAAAAAATTCAAAGTTAAAACGTACATAAACTGAAGCTCACCCTGCTATACACCCGCAGCCACCTGCGGCTTTACCTTAGACACACAAACAATACAAACCTCAGCTGCTCTGCAGCTTCAGTACCAACAAAGGCCTCAAGGAAACACGCTGGAAGCCTCAGCTCCGCTTGTTCCCACCCTCCACTCCGTAGTGACACTTTTCAGGGACAGACAAAGTGAATCTGGACATCCACGTACCTGCCATGCCAGTAACTGGTTGGGTTCAAGTTCAATAGCCTTCTTATAGGCTCCTTTGGCCTGATCAGGCTGCTCTAACTCCGCAGCTGACAAGCCAATAAACACCCAAGCATTGTAGTTATTTTTTTCTTGCTTCAAGACTGCCTAGAAATACACAATTTGAAGAGAAAGCGATGAATGAAATGCATCTTACAGATTCACGTGTTGAGTTTCATCATCATGGTTTGGTGAATTATATGGTAATATTAGAATGAAGTAATTTTTAAGGAAAGCCAAAGATTATAGAATCATAGAATCGTTAAGGTTGGAAAAAGACCCCAAAGACCATGAAGTCCAACCTTTTACCCAACACCTCCATTAGTAACTTCAGCTTTTCATGCCAGGGAACGCTTCGTATCCGAACTGTTCTGCCCGTAAACGTCTGTGTAACTCAGCAATTAAAGCTGAGTTACTCATATGATCCAGATTAGGTCTGGACTGGAAATGACATTTATCAGTATCATTCTAGATTTAATATTCTTAGTGCCACAAATAAGCAAACACAAAGGGGAAGCGGAATAAATGTTTACATGTGCGCACTACTATACAGTTGCAGGGGCATGGGAACAGCAAACAAAACACTAAAACTATTACCTTCCAAGCGAAAAAAATAAATTACCTTGCAATGTTTTAAGGCTTCTTTATATTCTTTATTTCGTATTGCTTCTCTGGCACTCTTTAATGCTGCCTTCACCTCCTTCTCTGGCATTGTGGCTACTAAGTAAAAAGGACAACAAATGGTAGTTGTAAAAAGATATAATGAACTCAAAGTGTTGCTTATATCCTACTGTAGGTGCATAGAGAGTATTTTAAACACAGAATGATAGTGCAATATGGCAAAATGCATACAGCACTAAAACCTGCTGAAATAAATAATGTGGTCACAATTAGTTACTTACACTTACCTCCAACGCAGGATTAACTCAATATTCCAAGCAATTACATGACACAAAGTAGCTATTCCAGAACAAAATTTTGGTTAACATTTCAGACAAATTTCAATAGAAGGAGAGGTGTTACATGACAGTCACCACAGTTAAGACTCCTAGGAAGACATCCTGCCTATAGCTTCTTTCGAAAGAGGAATTGCTCAGCAGTGAACTGTGCTTAGGAGGCATCTTGCCCTGGACATGTGGCTCAAGGGGCTCCTAAAAATCAGCTTTTGCTGTGTGCTGCCTACAGCAGCACCACAGCGTCAGCCAGCTTGTCGCTATGTTCAGGTGTGGTCCACAATCACAAAATCATAGAACTGTAGAATCATTAAGGTCAGAAAATGCTCCTGTCCCTTCACACACACCTTTCGCAGACCTGCTGTGCAGTGAAAAAGCAGCAGCACTGAAGGACACATCAAAGACACATTCTCCCTTTCAAAGTGCAGCATAATGAGGCACTGTTTTGATGCATATGGTAAATATTTTGCCACAAATGAACTTTGGAGACACCACAGTCAAACCTGACTAAATGGGATGAGGTTAAGAAACAAAATTGCTGGTGCCAGTGACTGAAAAAGGGCCAAACTAATGAAAAAAGTAACCTTTTAGCAGCTGAAGAGAAAAAGATAAAGAAGAGGTGAAGGGCGGTGAAGGGCCGAGAGACGGGTTAGTAACGCAAGGACAAAAGAAGAGAGCGCATTTCAAAGATTCTCCTCAGAGTCCCTCCGAAATATAAGGAAATCTGCCAAACTTACACTGCTCAACAGCTGCTGTGAAGAGACACTCGCCTCCGAAGGGGGCACAGGCGCCTCGACTACCACAAACACACCCGGCCACTCACCCTTCCGAGCCCGAGCTCCATTTTCACCTACGGAAAGACGGAGACACCACGTCAGCGTTTAACCGGGCCCCTCGGAGGCGATCGGCTGCGCAGCCCTGTCCGGGACCGGGGAGGGTGGGGAGCCCAGGCGGGGCTGGGCCGGACCAGGCCGGGCCGAGCCGAGCAGCGGGTGAAGACCGCTGCTTCGCGGGCCCTCTGGGGAAAAGCGGCTCGGCGGCGCCTTTTCCGAG
>VWZK01002717.1:0-40410 GCA_013396935.1 Baryphthengus martii
AGGACGGCCACTTCTCCCGACTGCATCAATTGCATCAATAGCTTTGGCTTCCTGAGCGATGGCTTCATCCATCCTTCAGTTCTTGAGCTTGGGTGACTTTAGGAGGAGACCACAGAATCCTAGAATCATAGAATGACTTGAGTTGGAAGGCATGCTAAAGATCAGCTAGTTTCAACCTCCCTGACGTGGACACATGAGAGGTCCTCCCACTAGACCAGGTTGCTCAGAGCCTCATCCTCCCTGGCTGTGAACACATCCAGGGATGAGGCATCCACAGCTTCTCTGGGCAACCAATTCCAGCGTCTCACCACCCTCATAGGAAAGAACTTCTTCCTAATGTCTAATCTAAATCTCCCTTGCTCTAGTGGACAGTCATTGCCCCTTCTCCTATTCCCACAAGCTCTTATAAAAATTCCGTCCTGAGCTTTCGTGTAGGCCTTCCTCAGGTAATCGAAGGCTACTATAAGGTCTCCCCAGAGCCTTCTCTTCTCCAGGCTGAACAGCCCCACCTCCCTCAGCCTGTGGCCATAGTAGAGGTGCTCCAGCCCTCTGATCATCTTCATGGCCTCTTTTGGACCCTTTCCAACAGACCCATGTCATTCTTGAGTAGGGGGCTTCAGAGCTGGATGCAGTGCTCCTGGTGAGGCCTCACAAGAGCAGAGCAGAGGGGCAGAATCACGTCTCTTGCCCTGCTGGATACATACTTTTTGATGCAGCCCAGGACGGAGGTGGCTTTTTGGGCTGCCAGTGCACATTGCTGGCCCATGTTCAGCTGAAGCCCTGGCTGGAGCACCACTGCTGTAGCCGAGGAGTCACAGGCAGTCACAAGGCGTGTTGCATGAGGATAACGGTGGAGATTGCAACAGCCCCCAGGAGGCTCCTCAACCTCTCCCGTTGCCTCAGAGAGGGGCAACAAGCAACCCCTCAGCTCCCCAAAGCAGATGGGTCACTTTGTGATTGGCCAAGGGGAGATGTGTCTTGTGGGCATAAGGGCAGGTCCCACCCACTGGCAACTGTGTAAAACCAGGGGCTCTGGGGCCAAGGGATCCTCCCTGTTCCTAACACTTGTGGGCACAAGGGACTGCAGGTGGGATTGCTCCAGCCTGTTGCTGCTTTGGTGCCCTCTGAACCAGCACTTTGACCAGGTAGGTGACTGTGGAGTCACTTTCAAGCTGGCCACCCGTTCAATCTCCCTGTGCAATTCCATCTTCCTGGAATTGTCTCAGTGACAGTCTGTTGGAAGTGCCTCTGACTGTAAAGCAGCATCAGAGCTGCCCGGGAAAGTGAATAAAAACCTTCTTAGGAGCCTTAAATGCCCAGAACACGTGGAAGATGGCACTGAAGTTTCCTAAGAACAGGAGAGACAGGAAAGCTTCCTTGATGCTGGAAGAGACACCCCAAGATTTTTAGTTTTTGGTGAATCGAGGACTTGCCTCAGCAAAGCAGTAGGGAGATTTCCCATCCTTTCAGGCTTTCAGTTCTCTCAAAAGCCAGCTGTGGACTGGCTGAGGTGATGGAGAGCACCAGGTACTGCTTTGTATAGCGTGGCATCTCCAGGACTTATCTTGATGTGTCCTCTCTGCAGCGCCCTGAAGACCCGGGAGAGGCACCAGCCATGAGGATCCTGTACCTGCTCTTCCCTCTCCTCCTGCTCTTGGCCCAGGGTGCTGCAGGTGAGAGGGGCAGAGGGGGGATGAGGGACGTGTGGCCTCCTACCAGTGGGGTTCTGATACCCAGTGTGGGAGGCATTTGCTCTGAGGAATGGCTGGGCAACTGAGGAGCCAGCAGGGCACGTCCTGCACCTCACACTGGTCTTTCCCTATGACTGTCCCAAAGGGCACACAAGCTGCTGCAGAGAAGATGATCTCCTGCTGCAGAGATAAAGCTGTTAGGTTTGGTGCTCAGTGCATTTGGGAGACTGAGATCCATCAGCCCCTCCAGAATCAAGCACATGTTTCACAGTTATCTCATACTTACTTTCTTTGGCCTCTTTCACTGTGCAGGTTCCTCCCTGGCTCCAGGAAATGAAGAAGAATGTAAACGAGAAAACGGCTTCTGTGGGTTTCTAAAGTGCCACTTCCCTTTTGGCATCGTTGGAAGATGTTCAAGGTTTTTCTTTTGCTGCAAGACGTAAGTTTTGGAATTTCAAATGCTACTGTGATGGCAGAGAGAGGTGCTGTTGTGTACAAGCACCCACGACAAGCAACAGCTCAGTGTTACAGTTATCCAAGACAGAGGCTGGGGGAGGAAAGTAAAGATGATTGGACCTGCCACAGGTGTGGCTTCAGGAGACCAAGGTCAGCCAGCACCACTCCGCTCTCCTTCACTCCCATGAGAGTCATTCAGGCTTTGCAGAGGGCTCTTTCAAATGGGCAAACTGTTAAACATTCACAGTCCTTGGACAGCGCTGAGGGCACGACCCTGTTCTTGCTGCACCTGCATAGACCTGGAGTCAGGGCAGCAAGACGACCACCACGTGTGTGCAACCTGTTGGCAATAAGGCCATAAGTGCCCCTCCATTGAGCCTGACTCTCTTGCACCATTGACTTGTTTGCCGTGAGAGGGGAGGTGGGAGAGAGTGGGAAGAAGGGAAAAGGAAGTTACAAGCGGTGATGTGTTTGCTTTCATTGTACAGAATGTGGGGTTGAGTCCCTGGACTCTGCAAGCAGAAGGTCCCCCTCGCTTCTGTCTCCTGGAACCATTTGCTGATGTCCTCTCCCCTCCCTGCCTCTGTGGTCCCCAGGTGGTGTGACAGCAGGAGTGGAAGCTCTGCTGCTGTTGGGTGCCTGGTTGCTCGTGGTCTGGAGACATCTGATCTCTTGCCTGGGTTCCTTGGGGCAGGGTCTGCTTTTTGTAGCTTGAATAAAGACGATCATTTTGGCATTGCAGCGGGTGGGACGTTTGGCTGTTTGCTTGTGACGGAGGGTGTGCGGTGCCTGCTGGCTCTGGGGGTGGTGGTGGGATGTTGTCAGGGGAAGCACCTGGAGATGCTGCAGGCCGCCACTGTGTCTCTCCCTGGGGATTCTCTGTTCTTCTGGCACCATGGGACATGGAGCTTGGCAGACCCTGCTCCCATGTCAGCCTCTTTCTGTGGTGGTTAATGGCCCTTTCCTATCATGAGTGCTCAGTCCAAGTGATCATCACCTCAAGAGATGCTCCTTCGTAATGCCCAGTGGGAAAGGCGTCTCCCAGGAATCCATGCAGGAGATGTCTGTGCCCAAGTGGAGCAGGACATGGCTGTGACAGGAAGGGTCAGACTGCACAGTTGTGTTTGTCTGTCTGTCGGTGCACCCACTGGAAGTTCACCATCAGTCTCCTTGTTGACTGGACACCATCAAGACTGGCCATGGCCAGGAGGGGCCCCAGCTCTCTCCCTAGATGGTATCTGGAGATGTTGGGAGATGGTGAGTCATTGTTGGCCTAGCAGCCGCCAGGCTGGGCAGTGCTTGAAAACTTAGAGTCATAGAATAGTTTGGGTGGACAGGGACCATTAAATGTAATCAAGTCCAATCACCCTGCAGTGAGCAGGAATATAGAATCACAGAATTATAGGATCATTAAGGTTGGAAAAGACTTTTGGAATCAATAGAATCGTAGAATGGGACCTCTGGAGATCATTGAGTCCAACTCCCCTGCCAGAGCAGGATCACCCAGGGCAGGCCACACAGGAACAGATCCAGGGGGGTTTTGAAAGTCTCCAGAGAAGGAGAGTCCACCACCTCTCTCAGCAGCCTGTTCCAGGCTCTGTCACTCTCACAAGAAAGAAATTTTTCCTCCTGTTTAGATGGAACTTCCTGGGTTCCAGTTTGTGCCCATCCTATCCTCCTATCACAAGGCACCACAGAAAAGAGACTGGCCCCTTCTACTTGACACCCACCCTTCAGTGATTTGGAAACATGAATAAGATCCCCTCTCAGTCTTCTATTCTCCAGACTAAACAGCCCCAGGTCTCAGACTTTCCTCAGAAGAGAGATGTTCCAGTCCTTTCATCATCTTCGCAGCCTCTGTTGGGCTCTCTCCAGTAGCTCCCTGTCCCTCTTGAACTGGAGAGCCCAGAACTGGACATGACACTCCAGATGTGATCTTACTAGGGCAGAGTAGAAGGGGAGAAGAATGTCTCTCGATCTGCTGAACACACTCTTCTTAATGCACCCCAGGATGCCATTGGCCTTCTTGGCCACAAGGGCACGTTGCTGTCCCATTGATAACATTGTCCACCAGCACTCCCAGGTCTTTCTCCATAGAGCTGCTTCCCAGCAGGTCACCCCACCCCTGTGCTGGTGCAGGGGGTTATTCCTTCCCAGGCATAGAACCCTACACTTGCCCTTGTTGAACTTCATTAGGTTCCCCTTTGCCCAGCTCTCCAGCTTGCCCAGACATCTTCAACCAGATCAGGCTGCTCAGATCCCAGTCCAACTTGACCTGGAATCTTTCCAGGGTTGGAAAGGGCATGTGGTCATAGGACAAGGGGAAATGGTTTTAAATACGAGCAGGGTAGATTTAGATTAGACGTTAGGAAGAAGTACTTTCCTATGAGGATGATGAGACACTGGAACGGGTTGCCCAGGGAAGCTGTGGAGCCTCATCCCTGGAAGTGTTTAAGCCCAGGCTGGATGAGGCTCTGAGCAACCTGCTCTAATGGGACGTGTCCCTGCCTGTGGCAGGGGGATCAGAACTAGATGATCTTTAATTCCCTTCTAATTCAAGCCATTCTATGATGCTATGGGACACCTACCATCTCTCTGACCAGCCTGGGCCAGTGTCTCACCACCCTCAGTGTCAACAATTTCTCCCTTCCCTCCAGTCTAAATCTCTCCTCTTTTAGTTTAAAACCATCCCCTCTGGTCATGTCACAACATTCTGTGTGAAAATGATTGTCCCCATCTTCCTTATTGTCCCTCTTTAAAGTGCTGAAAATTTATGTACTGTAAATCTGCAATAAGGTCTCCCACGGTCAAACCAAGAGTATGTCCATATCTCTGGGCTATGTATCCTCCCCTTTCATTAACTGCTGCGGGAAATTTTCCAAGGGGAAGCAGAGTGATGCTTATGATGGATGGCTGCTCAAGACCATCCCTCAGCAGGCTCCAGGAGAGGCTCTCCAAGACACCTGCTGGCTCCCTCCTGGCACAAGGAAGGACCCTGAGGGTGAAAACAGGATCTGCCTTCCTCCCTTCTCCTCCTGTCCATGAGGGCTGCTATGCCCAGTGCTGCTGCCTTGGCAAGGCACGGGCCAGGAGGTACGGGGAGGGTGGCACACAGTCATCGCTGGAGCACAAGGGCTTTGTTACAGGGCTCCATCTGCAGAAGCTGAAGTAGGAGCCTTTCTTTAATGATATGGATGTGAGGGAGCCTGGGGGGATACCATAGCAACAGGAGAAATGCCGTGTGACTCATGATCTCTATGCATAGAAAATATCTGTACCAAGAGGCTTGGCTTGTCTCTTCTTTCACCTGCATTACGTCTATAGGGAAGCCTCATCACCTACTGAGCAGCTCCACTGTAGTATCAGAAAAATCCTCCAGTTGTCCATTCCCTCAGTTCATTCCTATCTTAACAACTGCTCCCTGCAGCATCGGGAGAAGGAGAGAACAGAGAGAGGCTGGAGTTGCTGGTACCCACGGTTCACTGACACAGCACAGAGAAGATAATCGTGGGATCAGGCCCAGCCAACATGAGATCATGAAGGGTGGGTTCCTCTTGACCAGTGTGATCTCCTTCTATGACCAAATGGCCCATCTGGTGGATGAGGGAGGGGCTGTGGATGTTGTCTACCTGGACCTTAGTAGCGCCCTTGCCACTGTCACCCCCAGCATTCTGCTGGAGAAGCTGGTGACTCGTGGCTTAGACTGGTATGCTCTTTTCTGGGATAAAAACTGTCTGGCTGCTTGAGGCCAGAGAGTTGTGTTTGAACAGAGTTAAATCCAGTTGGATTTAGTCACAAGTGGCATGCCACAGGTCTCAGTTTTGGGGCCAATCTTGTTTAATATCTTTATCAAAGGCCAGAATGAGGTGAACAAGTGCACCAGATTGAACAGGAGTGATGATCTGTTCAAGAGTAATCATCTGAACATGAGCCAGCAGTGTGCCCAGATGGCCAAGAAGGTCAAGGGCATCCTGGCCTGTATCAGAAATAATGTGTCCAGCAGGAATAGGTAAGCGATTGTACCCCTGGACTGGGCACTGGTGAGGCCACACCTTGAGTATTGTGTTCAATTTTGGGGTCCACTGTATAGCAAAGACATTGAGCTGCTGGAGTGGGTCCAGAGAAGGGCAAAGAAGCTGGTGAGGGATCTGGAGAAGATATCTTAAGAGGAGCGGCTGAGGGAACTGGGGTTGTTTACTTTGGAGAAGAGGAGGCTGAGGGGAGACCTCATTGCTCTCTACAGCTAACTGAGAGGAGGTTGTAGTGAGGTGACTGTTAGTCTCTCCTCCCAAGTACCTAGTGATAGGACAAGAGGTAATGGGAGTCATCTGTGCCAGGGAAGTTTAGATTGGACATTAGTAAAAGTTTCTATACTGAAAGAGTGGTGAGGCATTGGAACAGGCTGCCCAGGGAGGGGTTGGAGTCACCATCCCTGGAGGTGTTCAAAAAAACGTGTAGACGTGGCAGTGCAGGACATGGTTTTGTGGTCATGACAGTGCTGGGTAGATGGCTGGATCTGATCATCCTAGAGGTCTTTTCAAACCTTAATGATTCCGTTATTCTATGATTCTACCTGAAAAGACCCAACCACAAGGCTCCTTTCCTGTTGCTCCTCTCAGCAGAGAAAAGGAGGCATCGCTTTCCTCTTCTGACACCACTGAGAAAGATTAAGAGGCCACCAGACTTGAGTCTTGTGTCATCCTGCCTTGTCTAAGGACCCTTTGGTGCTGTGGTATGCTGGACACCCCTTCAGACTCACATGTATAGACACACTCTACATCCTGCTTCTCAGGAACCAGCACCAAACTGCTGCCGTACCACAAAACAGAACTTAGTCTGCTTGTCTGAAGGAAAATCTCCCAGTAAACCCAAGATCAGGTCTCTGGGCAGGTGGAGCCTCTCCTGCTAAGCAAGTAGAAGCTGTATTCCACCTTTTTCATGATTGTTACCTTGCCATGGAGACTTGACATCTCATTGGTGTGCAAGGAGCAGAGGCTGAGAGGCTCCATGACCAAAATGTGCAGCAGGTGCTGGGGGGACCAGATTGCTCTGCCAGAAACATTCAGAGGCAGTGGCCAAGTCTGAGTGTGCAGCACAGCCCCCTCCTGCCCACCAAGGACGGCCACTTCTCCCGACTGCATCAACGGCATCAACCGCCTTGGCTTCCCGAGCGATGGCCTCATCCATCCTCTAGTCCCTAACCTTGGGCAGCTTTAGGAGGTGGTGTCACAAGACGTGTTGCATGAGGATAACGGTGGAGATTGCAACAGCTCCCAGGAGGCTCCTCAGAGCCTCTCCCGTTGCCTCAGAGAGGGGCAACAAGCAACCCCTCAGCTTCCCAATGCAGATGGGTCACTTTGTGATTGGCCAAGGGGAGATGTGTCTTGTGGGCATAAGGGCAGGTCCCACCCACTGGCAACTGTGTAAAACCAGGGGCTCTGGGGCCAAGGGATCCTCCCTGTTCCTAACACTTGTGGGCACAAGGGACTGCAGGTGGGATTGCTCCAGCCTGTTGCTGCTTTGGTGCCCTCTGAACCAGCACCTTCACCAGGTAGGTGACTGCGGAGTCACTTTCAAGCTGGCCACCCGTTCAATCTCCCTGTGCAATTCTATCTTCCTGGAATTGTCTCAGTGACAGTCTGTTGGAAGTGCCTCTGACTGTAAAGCAGCATCAGAGCTGCCTGAGAAGGAGAATGAAAAGATCTTTAGGAGTCTTAAGAGCGCAGAACACATGGAAGATGGCAGTGGGGTTTCCTAAGGACAGGCGAGACAGGAAAGGTGATTTGATGCTGGAGGAGGGACCGTGAAGTCTTCTGTTCTGGGGCAGTGGGTGCTTCCCTCCACAAAGCAAGAGATACTTTTCCCCCTGCAGTAGGAAGACTCCCCACCCTGTCCATCTTACAGTTAACTCCAAAGGTTGGTTTATGTTGCCCTGCGTGGCCACCCAGACTCTTGCCTGTCCTCTTGCTCCTCCCTGGGTCGGTGCTGCACAGGGCAGGGGCAGTAAGTGTGGGACTGGGGAGTGTCTTTGCTGGGAATGCTGGGAATGGTGTTGAGTTGAGGATGGACTCTCCCAGTGTGAGCTGGGAGTGCTTTCCTGAAACTAGGGAAGCAGAGGTGATTGTCAGGGTGTTGTGGACAGGTGATTTTAGACTGGCTGAGGTGATGGAGAGCACCAGCTAACTCTTCCTATTCAGTTCTGAAGCCTGGATCCTTTCTTGCCCATCCTCTGGCCACGAGCGTGACCCTGTGAGCCAGGCTTGAGCACCTGCTCATGTGCAAACCTGCTCTGCTCGGGCCTTTGGTTAAGGAGAGGCAGAAGGGAGCAAATGTCCCAGAGGAATCCTGGTCTGCTGACTGTGCTGGGAGGTGCATCCGGGGTCACCCCTTGATCCTATGTCTCTGGAAAACTGCTCAGGGGATAAACCTGTGCCCTGCAACATTTCTGGGGGAATATAACTAGTGACAGACATTTATCTTTCCTGATAATCTGAGTTTCAGTGGATGTTGTTTTGAATAAACCAGGGAATACTCAGCATGAATCCTCCAGTGTGTGTTTTGAGGAAAACATCAGGAAGAGCTGTGAAGAAGACAATGGAATAAACTCCATCTGGTCGTACAGGCTGGTGGCAGCTCCCCAAATACTTCCAGAATACCTGTGAAGTGGCAGTGCTAAGAACCATTAGTTTCTCTTTTTGTTTGGAGATTGTGCTTCTGCATTTGGGCTCCCCAAGTGGGGCCAGCCTTGTCCATGGCCTTTCTTTGTTATCTTGATGTGTCTTCTCTGCAGCCCCCTGAAGACCCGGGACAGGCATCAGCCATGAAGATCCTGTACTTGCTCTTCCCTCTCCTCCTCCTGTTGGTCCAGGGCGCTGCAGGTGAGAGGAGCAGAGGGGAGATGGGGTGGCATGTAACCCCCATCCGTAGAGTTTTCAAGTCTCAGGAACTTGGAAGTATGCCATGGTTAGGCAGGACAAGTTAATTTTGGAGTGCCCTTCCAAGAGGACAGGGACTGGGGATGCAGAGAGCCCTTAGGGACAAAATCCTGTCTTCTTCTGTTGTTCAGGAAGGGGTTTGTTTCCAGGCTGCAGACCTGCACATAGATGTTGCTCTTTGGGTGTCTCAAGGTGATCTTTTTCCCTGTGCAGGGCTTGGAGGGAGCCCCAGAGGGTTGTTGGTTGGGTGGTTGGCCTGGGGCACAAATGGGTCCCTTGTCATCTAGTTATGTCTCATGTGAGTGTCCCAAATCCTCACTGCCCCAAGCCAGGATCCCTGCAAGGTCTGGGCAAGGACTGCCCATCAGTGGTGACTGGAAGGCAGGGTGCATCCAGCGCTGGGACATGGGATGTGAGGAGGGCGCCTCTTGGCAGTTGTGTTGCTCCAGGCATGTTGGACACGCAGCTGGGGAGTCAGTTCAGCTCCCTGAGATGATCATATTCAATATTTTGTTGTATCACTTCCCCTGGAATCAGGAAGCCCATTGGGATGCGTACGAAGAGGGGGACGCTGTACTTTTGGACGCTGTCGGTACCCAAGACGACCTATTGGAAGATGCTCAAGTGTTCAAGTATGCTGCAAAAGGTGAGGTCCAGATTGCTGACTGAGGAAAGAGCATCTACAGAAATATCTGCTTCAACTTTCTAGCCAATGCCTCTTGACTATTCTTCTACATTTATGTTTTGTGAGGGGGGGCCAAGAAGGAAGGGAAAAGCCCCTGTGGGTTTGGACCTGCGTGCTGTGGGGCTGATGGAGCCCAAGTTCCCCTCCACTCTCCTTCACTCTTCTTCAGGCTTTGCAGAGAGCTTTCCCAAGAGATAAAAGTGTGAAACATTCACAGTCCTTGGACAGCGCTGAGGGCACGACCCTGTTCTTGCTGCACCTGCATAGACCTGGAGTCAGGGCAGCAAGACGACCACCACGTGTGTGCAACCTGTTGGCAATAAGGCCATAAGTGCCCCTCCATTGAGCCTGACTCTCTTGCACCATTGACTTGTTTGCCATGAGAGGGGAGGTGGGAGAGAGTGGGAGGAAGGCAGAAGGAAGTTACAAGAGGTGATGTGCTTGTCTGCTTTCTTCCTGCAGCACGTGGGGTTGAGTCCCTGGACTCTGCAAGCAGAAGGTCCCCCTCGCTTCTGTCTCCTGGAACCATCTGCTGATGTCCTCTCCCCTCCCTGCCTCTGTGGTCCCCAGGTGGTGTGACAGCAGCAGTGGAAGCTCTGCTGCTGTTGGGTGCCTGGTTGCTCGTGGTCTGGAGACATCTGATTGCCGTCCTGGGTTCCTTGGGGCAGGGTCTGCTTTTCGTGGCTTGAATAAAGACGATCATTTTGGCATTGCAGCGGGTGGGACGTTTGGCTGTTTGCTTGTGACGGAGGGTGTGCGGTGCCTGCTGGCTCTGGGGGTGGTGGTGGGATGTTGTCAGGGGAAGCACCTGGAGATGCTGGAGGCCACCACTGTGTCTCTCCCTTGGGATTCTATTGCTTGGCAGAAATGTGGGGACATGGAACCTGGCAATCCCTGTTGGGCATGGATTTTTTCTCTGGTTGTGATGGAGCTACTTTGTGGGTGCTCCCTTCTGTGCAGCAGGAGCTCTTTCCTGCTCCTGTCTGTCTTGAAAGTCTCTTGCCCCTGAGAGTCACAGCTTCATGCGTAGGGCTATGTTCAGTGTTGTGTCCCTTGGGACGGCATATACACAGCTGCCCTTTCAACCCATCCCAGAGGTCCCATCCCACTATGTGATGGGATCTCCATCTCCCTCATCTGCTGTGGGACCGAGCATTGAAGAACAGTCCCCAGTCATCTCCCTCCTTTCTGCCAGCCCCACAGCACCAACCCCTCTATCAGTCTCATGGCCTCTGTGCCTGACACATCTTTTCTGGACGGCCCTGATCTTGCAGACAGTCCTCAAGGCAACCTTTGCAAGCCTTGGAGGGAAGTAGACTTGCCAGGCTGGCTGTTCATCTTCTCGTTAAGGTGATGTCCCTAGTGGATCCCAGGGACCACAACCTGGAAATGTCCAGCCGTGTAGTCCAGCAGGGATAAAACAGGGTGTCTTCTCCTCTCTGCCTGCCTCAGGCAAGCTGTGATTGCAGTGCTGTTCTCTGCCCACAGCCCATGACCTCAATCTTCTTGCAAGTGCAGACCTCTGCCCTGCGTAGTTAAATATACGTGTGTGTCCATGCACATGTGTGTATGTAGAGCATTCTGGTTGGAGCGAGAACAGAACTAATTCTGTTTGGTGATCCTACTTCTCAGCTCAGTCTCTTCTCAGCCCCTGCGCTGCCTGAAGTTCAGGGCAGATTTTCCCAGCCAGTCTCTGCTCCCAGCAGGGATAACGCTCCATGTTTAGAGTCACTGCCAAGGGTTGGTCTGTGCAGAAAGGCTCCTGCTGATACTTGCTCCTCTGCAGACCAAGGTCACTACTCAGTCTTGGGCACCACATTGGGGGTGCAGAAAAGCAAAGGTGTCACTTGTGGGGAGGAGCAGCCAGGACAGGTGATCCCAAACTGAGCAGCAAGGGATCCATCCCATGTACGACATCTTCAGTGTAAAGCTGAGAGGTCACCAGGGTCAAGCCACTTCCTCAATGACTGGTGTCCAAGAAGGGCTTTGTCCACTCTTCTGCCTTCAATCCCAATCCATGTGTTCCTGATTCCAGTTCCAGAATCCAGCTGCCGAATACAGTTTCCATCTACTGATGAGTTTAGTCTAGGATTTCTCCAGTGCTTGCTCCAAAGCATCAGTGGTGATGGTGATGTAATTGCCATCACAAGTTTGGGTTCTATATTGGTTTTGTATCTATTAGTATGTATTTCATTTTATTGCTACCATTTTCATTAAAACCACTTCAGTTTTCTTTTTCAATCCTTTTCTTTCCTGTATTTCCTCTCTGTTCCCTGTGGGAACCCTTTGGAAATAGAGAAGGATCAATAGGCAGCATTTGTCATGCATCTAGTGGCCTGCCCAGTCCTAACCCTTGACAGTCAGCAACCAGTGACCCTGGCTGTTTGGCAGATCACTCTAGAGCACTTCACCTTCTGCTTCCCAGAGCCAAGGGGCTGACACCTGCATTTTCTCCCAGGGCATCGCTCCCCTTGTCCTGAAACTGAAGGTCCCTGCTGTTTTCAGAGCAGTCTAGTCTCCTGTGATATAAATTTCTGTGGGATGATTGCAGGAATGAGTGGGGATCTGCAGAAACCCAAGAGCTGTCTCCACATCAGCTGGAGTCTTTCCTCACATCTACCATCAGCTCCCACCCTTCTGTCCAGGTTCAGTATCCAGCACAGCAGGTTCCTACTGACTTTCCAGGATCATTTCCTTCATGTTCATTGATGTATTATTTAACTGAACATTTAGCAGTCACCGTGAACACCCTTTATCTCAGCAGTGCAAAGCTGTTCTGCTGTCCCAGGGGCCCGTTTGCCCAGAACATCTTGAGTGAGACTGACAGTGTTGTGTTATCCCATGAGTTTACTGAAGTAAAGATAAAGGAGAAGCAGCAAGAAAAGGAGAAAGATCAATGGATAAATGATGCTTTTTGTGACCTGTGATATAACATGACTTTATGTGGAAGCAATGAACTGGAGCTGCTGATATATGTGTGCACTGGAACATCAGCTCATAAACGCAACAATCAATATATTATTTCCGCAACATCTGATGAAACAGAATCACAGAATCAGAGAATCACAGAATCTCTTTGGTTGGAAGAGATCTTCAAGATCATCCAGTCCACCCGTTGACCCAACACCACAAACTCATCCTAAATCATGTCCCTAAACTTCAAGAAAAACAGAGATAAAGCCTCTTACAATTTTGAAAGGTAAGAAGGTTTGTACTGCTAGCTTCCATGTCAGTTGACTTTTTTCGGTCACGTTGGAGGATGCAAGGAGGGAAATCTCATTTGCTTTTTTCAGACTGGTTGCTGCTGTCTGTACCAGGCAAAGTCTGGGTAGCTCATGCCGAGCCACCACAGCCCATGTGCCCACCGTGCAGTGGAATGTCACAAGATGTATTGCATGAGGATAACGGTGAAGATTGCGACAGCCCCCAGGAGGCTCCCCAACCACTCCAATTGCCACAGGAAAGATGAGATGCAACCCAAGCACCTCCATCCAGATGGGTCACTTTCTGATTGGCCAAGGGCAGATGTGTCTTGTGGGAATAAGTATATCTCAGCCACCAGCAGTGGTATAAAACCAGGGTGTTTTGGGCAAAATTATATTCCCTGACCCTAAGGGCATCTGGATACAAGTGATTCCTTGTGTGTTTGTCGCTTCCTGAAGACCAAGACCATTCCTCACCAGGCAAGTATCTACAAGATCTCTTTCAGGTTGGCCACCTATTCAATCCCTCTGCTCAAGTCCCATAGTGGAACCATCTAAATGACAAACTGTTGAATTTATCTGTTCACATAGTGATGTCATCTGAGCTTTCTAGGGAAAAGCTGCAAAATGGAAATATGAATTTCTTCCCATTAGAGCTTAGAATCTGCTGAAGTTGGACCAAAGTTTAGCCCAGCACAAGAGACTGGAAAGTTTCTGTGGTGTTTGAAGAGGGACATGAGGGTTTTGTATTCTGGAGAAATCAATATTGTCTAACTTGAAGGACCCAGTAGTAAAGAGAATTTTCATTCTTTCAGCCTCTTGAAAGGCCATGTTTTCCTGATCTCTTTGGCCACTAGGACACATCTCTCCCCTTCATCTCCTAACTGAAGAGCTGCTGCACAGAATCGTTTTGTGACCATAGCTTTACTGTTACTTTTGCACTGAGCATCTCCAAAGTGTGCAAACCTTCTTCACTTTGGCCTTTCATGAGGAGATGCAGAAACAACAGAGCACAGGCATAACCCTTATCTGATGAGCATACTTGAAAGCATATCTAAGTCTATCCCTTTGATTCTGCCTACCTAAAAACATGTTAAGGTCTCTTTTAGAGACAAGAGTGCCATGCATAAGACCCGAGGTACTCCAAAGGTAATCTTTCTGACTGCTTTCTATAAATAGCACCTGCTGATTTTTTTCTTGAAACAGCACAAATCGCCAGACATAAGATCATAGAATCATAGAATCACAGAACGTTTTGGGTTGGAAGGGACTTTTCAAGCTCATCTAGTTGAACCCCCTCGGAGTGAGTAGGGACATCTGCAACTAGAGCAGGTTGCTCAGAGCCCTGCTCAACCTCACGTGGAATGTTTCCAAGGATGGGGCAGTGACCACCTCTTTAGGCAACCTGGGCCAGGGTCTTACTACCCTTTGCATAAAAAAATCTTCCTTATATCTAGTTTAAATCTCCCCTTTTTTAGTTTAAAATGATCACCTCTTGTCCTATTGCAACAGGCCCTGCTCAAAAGACTGTCCCCAACTTTCTTATACTCTGTATTTGGGAGAAAGCATAAAGATAACTGAAAAATATGTATTTAGGTGCTACTTTGCCTAGAACTTCCTGAACTATTTGCAGACTATCCATGAAGTCACGTTGTGACTTCTTGTGAATAAACTACGGGCAGCACCGTCTGTTGTTCAGGATAACATATCAGCAGCTTGCTATATATCACAGTGCCTAGGTTTCTACACCGTCTGGGATCCCCCATACCCTTGTTGACTTGGTGTGTCCTCTCTACAGCCTCTTGAGGACCTGGACCAGGCGTCAACCATGAAGATCCTGTACCTGCTCTTCCCTCTCTTTCTCCTGTTGATCCAGGGTGCTGCAGGTGAGAGGAGAAGAAGGGAGATGGGTTGAGATTCCTTCTGTGAGTTAAGGACGGAATGAGCTCTGGGGTCCATCCTGGGCACTTAACTGCTGCTTTGGGGACTGTCTCTGGTTCAGGTCCTATTGCAGGCACTGAAGCCTCAGCCTACGTAGCCTACTCTGCTCACACACAAAAAAATGAATCACAGAATCATCACATTGTAGATTGCTTTGAGTTGGAAGGGACACTGAAAGTTCATCTAGTCCAACGCCTCTCGCACTGAGAAGGGGCATCTACAACTAGAGCAGGTTGCTCACAGCCCTGTCCAACCTCACCTGGAATGGTTCCAGGGATGGGGCATCAACCAGCTCTCTGGGCAACCTGGGTCAGTGTCTCACTGTAACCCTCACTGTAAACAATTTCTTCCTTCTCTCCAGTCTAAAACTCCCTTTTTAAATTTGAAACTACACCCCCTTGTCCTATCACAACAGGCCCTGCTCATAAGTCTCCCCTGGTCTTTCTGTCAGGGCTCTTGAAGCCCTGAAAGGCCCTGAGAAGGTCTCTGTGGAGCCTTCTCTTCTCCAGGCTGAACAAGCCCAATTCTCTCAGCCTGGCCTCATAACAGAGGGATTCCAGCCCTCTGATATTTTCTGTGGCTGCTCCGACAGGTCCATATTTTTCTTACATCATAGGTACTTAGTACCTTTTGAGGACCCCTATGTGTCTGTCATTCAGAGATATCAAAGCCCTGTACTCCAGGCTAGATAAGGTAGACAGGGCCTTATGGGAAAGCTGCTGCTTCTGCAGGGACATTGGGAAAACAGAAAATATCCCTTTGTACCACAGACAGGCAGAAATACCTGTCCCTCAGGGCTTTAGCTGATAGTCCTTCGAGGCAGTTGATTTGCTATTGATGGTCACTTTAATCCTTGGCCCACAAAGCGGATTGGAATCCTCATAGAGTGCCAGCCTTTCTGGAATCACAGAATATTTTCCTAAATGGTCTTTTTCTTTCAATTTGTTTTGCTGTGCAGGTGCATCTCTGGCTCCAGGAAATGAAGGTCAGTGTAAGCAAGAAGGTGGATTCTGTAGTTTTCTGACATGCTATCACCCTCATCACATCTTTGGAAGGTGTTCAACATTTATGGTTTGCTGCAAAAGGCAAGTTCTCAAGTCAAACATTCAAGATTCTTTCTTAGCCAAAATAGATCTGCTCTCATTACACCCACACTGCTGGATAACACCCTCCTGCCTTCACGTTGAGAGGCAGAGGCCAGGGAAGGAGGGTTGGAGTCTCCTTCTAAAGCTGCTTGAATTTGTCCTGTGTAGGGCTGAAGAAGCCCAAATTCAGCCAGTGTCTACCCAGTTCCCCTTAGCCCCATGAGACCAGGTTGGGACCTCTCATGAAGACTTTCCCATGGTGCTGGAAAATGAAATTTGACCTTTGTGCACCGCGGGGCACAGGACCATCTCCTTGAGGTTTCTAAAGTGCCTTGGGTTCAAGGTTGCAATCACTAAGGAAGATGCAGGTCCAAGTCATCTTCAATAAGGACAGGAGTTTACCTGAGGTGTGGTTATCCAGTAACTTCCTACAGGTCTTTATAACAGAAGTAGCAGAGAGATTGGAGGAAGACAAAGAAGGAACATAAGAAATAAATACCAGTCATGCCATACTGTGCTTTGTTTATGCAGGAAATGGTGATGAATCCCTGGACTTTCCAAGCAGGACATCCCCTTCTCTTCTGGCTTCTGGAACTGGCTCCTGATGCCCTCTCCCCTTCCTGCCTCTGTGGTCCCCAGGCAGTGTGATAGCAGGAGTGGAAACTCTGCTCCTGTTGGAGCAGAGCTCCAGCCCACCCACCACCAGGTGCTTGTGGGCTGGAGACATCACATCACAGGCCTGGTGTTGTTGGAGCAGAGGCTATTTTTCCCAGCTTCAATAAAGACATGTAGCTTTACAAAATCACAGACTGACTGAGGCTTGAAAGCATCTCTGGAGGTCATCTGGTCCAAACCTGTTGTCCACCTAGAGCTGGTTGCTGAGAATTGTGTCTAGATGACTTTTAAATATCTCCAAGGATGGAGACTCCATCATCTCTGTGGGCAGCCTGTGCCAGTGCTCGGTCACCCTCACAGAAAAAAGTTTTTCCTGATGTTGAGAGGAACGTCCTGTGTTTCAGTTTGTGCGCATGGCCTCTGATCCTGGCACTGGGCACCACTGGAAAGAGTCTGGCCCCATCCTCTTTTCACCTTCCCTTCAGATATTTATATACACAGATAAGATCCCCTCGGAGCTGTGCTGCATCTGCAGATACACACGTATGTTTCTCTGCGTGCACAGTTGCATGTGGCCAAAACACTTGTCAGGCAGCAGCGAGGCCAGGCCATTCCACCAGTGAAGTTCAACTTCACAGTAATGAGATAGCTCCAGGTTTAATCCAGGAAGGCAGGTGAGCAAGGTGTACAGCCAGGAGCAAAGCTGGCAAAGAGAATAGAACCATAGAATCATACAATAGTTTTGGCTGGAAGAGGCCTTTAAGACCAAGTCCAACCGTCAACCCAGCACTGCCAAGTTCACTACCAAACCATGTCCCTCAGCAACACATCTCCACGACTTTTAAATCCCTCAATGGTTGGGGACTCCACCACTGCCCTGGGAAGTCTGTTCCAGGGCTTGATAACCCTTTCAGTGAAAAAATTGTTCCTCATGTCCAACCTGAACCTCCTTTAGTACAACTTGAGGCCATGTTGTGTGTGGAATCCTCAGCATGGGAAAGACAGGAAGCTGTTGGAGCGGGGCCAGAGGAGCCCCAGTAATGCTGGGAGGGCTGGAAACCTCTGCTGGGAGGCCAGGCTGGGAGAGTTGGGCTTGTGCAGCCTGGAGAAGAGAAGGCTCCACGGAGACCTTCTGTGGGCCTTTCAGGACTCCAAAGGGCCTGTCAGAAAGATGGGGACAAACTTTTTCACAGGGCCTGTTGTGAGAGGAAAAAGGGTGATGGTTTTATCTAAACCAAGGGACATTTAGACTAGATGTAAGTAAGAAATTTTTTACAGTGAGGGTGGTGAGAACCTGTCCCAGGTTGCCCAGAGAGGTGCTTGCTGCCCCTTCCCTGGCAACATTCCAGGTGAGTCTGGCTGGGACTCTGAGCAACCTGCTCTAGTTGCAGATGTCCCTGCTCAGTGCAGGGGGGTTGGACTAGATGACCTTGAAAGGTCCCTTCCCACCCAAGCCATTCTATGATTCTATGACATAAATGCTGCAATTTTGGCAGGCAAACAAAATCCCATCCTGAGCAACATTTTAGAAATGTGTGTATCCCACCAGAGAAGTGAAGGGAGTGTGTCATAATGTGGAGGAGCTAGGAGAGGAGTTAATGAAGAGAGATCAATATAAGCTGTTCTCTATTATCTCTTATGCATCTTCTTACAGAGACAGGTGGGGGAAAAAAAAGCAAAACACATCCATTGCCATGAAATTTCTGGCATAAATTGTTGCACTGTTTACTATTTGCCACATCTTTCCTGGGATATTCATGGGCATCTTCCAGAAGCCAGAACATTGAGTCTCTCATGCTGACATTTTAATGGATGGTGCGTGTTTGGGTTTTTACCTATTTCTGTTTCTCTTTCCCCAATAAAAAAAAAAATTATAGTAAGAAAAAAAAGGAGTTTGGCATCTGAAGACATTCATGCAAAGGGAAGTTGAGTTCTCCCAGCCAGACTGTCTCTTGGTACTGGAGGGTAAGGTCTTTGGTCCATGTCTGGACTGAAGTGGGTGGTGAGCTGTTGCATTGTGCATTTCTTATTTTTATATTCTATTATTACTGTTATTATCATTATTAGTTTAATTTTATCTTATTTCAATTATTTTAATAATTTAATAAATAGTAAATTCAATTGTTAATTTTGTATATTCTATTATTACTGTTATTATCATTATTAGTTTAATTTTATCTTATTTCAATTATTTTAATAATTTAATAAATAGTAAATCCAATTGTTAATTTTGTATATTCTATTATTACTGTTATTATCATTATTAGTTTAATTTTATCTTATTTCAATTATTTTAATAATTTAATAAATAGTAAATCCAATTGTTAATTTTTCAATTATTAAAATAACTGAAGTCTGTTTTTACCTAAACCCATGAGTTTTGCTTCTCTGATTCCCCTCCCCATCCCACTGGGAGCGGGGAGGAGTGAAGGAGGGACTGCCTGGTGCTCAGCTGCCTGGCTGGTGTTAAACCACAACAGCTCTATGTCTCAAAAATCGGAAATTAAGGAGCAGTTGGAACGGATAATTCTTGCCCTCTCGGGTTTGTGTGTCAAAAACTGGGTAGAATCATTGCTATATAACAGACACCCACAGTTCAGTGATAGGAATGCTGAACAGCAACCATTTATTGAAAGGGAAGGAAAGCAATGCAGAATACATTCGGACTTACTCTACATCATAAAGCTATCTTTTTTGTGTTAAAAATAAAAGGTGCCTGAGGCTTTGCAGCTGGATCTGGTGGTTTTAGGAATAAGGGGTTTCAAAGCAAATTCCTAGGTTTAGAAGAAATTTTCATTGCTCTTGAATGGAGAGTCCATGAAGTCTTTATACATGCCATGGCCTGCACAAAGGGAAAAAAACAAACAACAATGAAAAATCAGATTCCATCTTTTTTTTTATTCCCTCCCTACTTACTCTCAGTCCATGTGTATTCTCCTCTTGAGTATAAATACTTTCCAAAGTACTTAATATGTGTGATCATGCTGGGACACCCTTTGTGCTCATACCTGTGCGTAAGGAGAGTGTTTTCCTATTGCTTCAGGAAAAGCAGGGAATTAAATCGAGATCCCTTGATATTGAGGTGAGGAGAGTTGGACTAGATGACCTTTAAAGGTTCATTTCAACCCAAACCAGCCTATGATTCTATGGTGCACGTCTCAGGAGAGATAGCACTGTAGAGCTCAGCCTACTTCAAGGCTTGATTGTCCTCAGGGTATAATAGATTTTTTTTTCCTTATAATCAATCCTAACATTCAATAGCACCTTGGAGTTAAGGACAAAGGCAAAATAGGTTTGTCTGCTCATACTGAAGACAAGCCTTCATGAATGTCAAACTCACGGCTTGCAGCAGGAGCGGAACCCGAAGCAACTTCCGACTCTAACCAGATGGAAAGGACATTTTCCAAAGTGACAGGATCCATTTCTACAGAAAAACATGTCCCGCCGGGGTGAAGACAAACCTGCAACAACATAAAAAGTTTCATTCCCACTGGGAAAACACAATAGTAACCCCAGCAGAGTTTCCTGTTCGTTGAGCTGCCTTCACCACCAACTTGTCTTAAGGCCCTGTAGAAAGGCCGTGTTAAGAGGTGATATTACAAAGCAGGTCTACACCTTGCCGAGCTGAGATCTTTAGCTCACAGGGCATCTAAATGTCCTAAAAGGCCAGGTGGAGAATGATATAGACCTTCTGACTCGTTGTCCTTATGGTTACGTGTCCAGAGGCTTTGATGCTGGCTTTAATACTGGTTGGCCAGCTTTTGTACTCACCTGTACGAACATACTCATACTGTTGTGTGTGCTGTTATCCAAAGATCATGGCCACCACAGACACCACCTCAGTGTCTAACACCAGAACATTTGGCATGATCTTTATAGGGAGATAACAGAAGTGAAAAATCCCTTTTCTTCAGAAGCCATAATTTGTCTACCTTTGACAGAGTTTTCATAGAGGAAAACAGATACTGAGCTGTTTGGTAACTCCTGCTCGGTTCCTAGCAGTTTTAACGAGTAGTGGTTAACATGTGCTGGGAAGTTTACATCAGGTGCACAAAAAGTCCCCTCCTAGCATCTCTTTTCCAGCTTACCTGGAGAAGCCTGGAGTGCCAAGAGGAGGAGAGAAAAGAGCAGGTAAAGGATCTTCATGGCTGTAAATTTGCTGTGTCACTGTAGGGAAAAGGACCAGGAAAGGTGTATGACAAACAGTTCCTGAGCAGTCTTCTGAACAGTACAAAATACAGTGTTAACCAAAGTGGCCTTTTTCTTCAAACTTTCAAAAATAACCAATAAGACCCATATGGCATCATGATTACCATGTGAGTATTTCTGGGAAAAGTAAATATATATATATGTAAACATAAAACCATAGAATTGTTTTGGTTGGAAGACACCTTTAAGAGCATCAAGTCCAACTATTAAATTAACGCTGTCAGGGCACCACAAAACATGTCCCTCAGCACCACATCTCTACAGATTTTAAATCCCTCCAGGAGTGGGGACTCTGCCACTGCCCTGGGCAGCCTGGGCCAGGCCTGGACAACCCTTTCAGGGAAGAAATATGCTTTTAGGTTATGTGAACATGATGTTATTTGATTGCTTGGATTTCTTTCACATTTTACAAATAACCCTTGGCCAAAACACAGTCCTGACTTGATTCTTAGTTTTACGTTTTATCTAATAAATAAGCAATACTAAGCAGAATGAGGCAGTTGTAGAGTTAAACTTACAAACTTCAGGGGAAAAAAACAAATGTTCGTTTTGCAATGTTAAAATTTATCAAGAAATAACAGCTAAAATCAGCTTGCTCAAAATCTTCAGTCTTAGTCTACAGGCAGCAATTCTAGAACGGAAAAGTGTGATCAAATCCGCTTCTGTTTGACAAATAAAATTTGGAAAGCAAACATGCAATACCTTCATTGGAAGAGTTAATAATTGAACTAGTATCAGTAAAATGGGGTAAGAAAGCCAAGAAGAGGGTTTATGGATAAAGAAGAGGTTGTTAATGTCAGATATCTTCTGATCTGTCACAAATTATGTTCTCTGAAGCAAGGAAGAGAAATGAGGTTGTGCTGAAACGTCCTATTTCTGCAAACAGAATGGTAGAGGGTGGTCCAAAACAGCTTTGAAATGCGTATTAGATGTTTACACAAATTTCTATGTATTTGAAAGTATCAGGAGAAAGGAGTAGACAAGGTTAACAACTGTAAAAATGAAATGAAGTTCTTAACATAGACACATAGATAAAAAAATATAGACTGGTTTCCTTCAAAGAGACCACAGACCACAGATCGCTCTAAAGTAACCTCACTCAGCCAGATTTTTCCCTCAGAATTAGTAAAGAGAGTATTGTTAGCAAAGTATTCAAGGTGTTAACACAGATTCAAACTACTTATTCAACCTTAAAACCCGCAAAACTTAAACGAACCTTTTTTAGTAACCCACAAATTTAGGTTAATAGTGCAGAGGTTTGGGGGTTTGTTTTGGGGTAAGGTTTGGGGTTTTTTTTTGAGGAAAATAGGACAGCAGACATTGAAAGAAAGACTGAAAAGAACTGAGAAGTTACCAGGGATCGGTTGAGCCCAGAAGCCAAACAATGCCTGTCCTTGATGCCTTCCCTCCAGAGGGCTATGGCTGTGGGGCTGAGACTCTCTTTTATAGAATGTTTCCTCAGCGGAGTGACAACCGCTGTCTCTTCTCAGCCAGTACAACCTGAGCCAATCAAAACCTTACCCATTTCTTTGGTGACTTCTAACCCAACCAGCAACAAGTTGCTTTTCATTTCCCAGCTTAAAAAAAAAAAAGAAGCAGGTTTTGTCTCTGAACCTATTGAGGCTTTTCTGCTGGAAAATCCCAGGTTATTCGTGCAACACCTCTTGTGACACTCTGGTTTGTGTAAGATACGTTAAACCACCGTGATATGTGTCAAACAGCTTGGGACATAGTTTGAACTGTTCCTGCTTAGGAGCAACATAATCCATTTCAGTATGCATGCTTCTCTGTGCCCCCCAGTAAGTTTATTTTCTGATCTATAAATATAGACTATAAGAACAGAATGGATGTAAAAAAGTAAAATAAATGTCCATTGGCTTGATGGGCAGTGGCCACTGAGGATGCCTAAATAAAGAACATAAAATATACAGAAATAGGATGTATGCATTGTGGTTATGTCCCTGTACACCCTTCCAGCTGATGGAAAATACATTCCAGTTTAGGTAAATTCAGTGCCAGAGGCTGTCTTGGAGCCCTCAGGCTGCAGAGTTCCTCACTGAGCATTTTCCTGTGATTCTAGCTGATCTTCTTATGCTTCTGGCCTCCATAGGACCTTCAGCTGATTCCACAAACACATTGTGCCTTAGGTGAGCATTCATTCTTTTGCTTATCTACTCTCCCTCTGCTCGTGGATCGTCTCTGCTTTTTCTATCATGGGACACAGCAAATAAATACTCCATTTTCACCTCTCTACATCACTACTGATGCTGTGGTCTTTTCTTACACTCCTCCTTGTCTATTTTCCTCCAGTGAAAAGAAAGATTTTGTCAACTACATCTGTCAGAGAAATCTTCAAATGCATCCAGTGGTCTTTAAATGGATTCAGAAGATTTCAGGGGATCATTTCTCTTGTACATTTATCTTATTTATTTTTGATTCTATTATATCCTTTTGAGAAGGAGCTGGCTAGAATTGCATGCAGTGTTCAAAATGCATCTTGCATTTGTATAATGCCTAGCTATACTTATTCTTTTGTTTTCAGCTCCTTTATCTCCCTCAATTACTATCACTAGCCTTGCCTTTTTGTCCACAGGTGAACAATGACATTTCTAGAGCGGTATCCACAGTGAAGTCTACAGTTGCATTGATGCAGTTTTGAGGTAACTCCCTGCAGGTCCCTGGTGACTTCATGCTGGTTCTGTTTGCAGAAGGATATTCATGTGTCCAAACTAGAATTCTTAGGAGGAAAGTGAACCAGAAATTTTGATTTGAAGGTACTCCAAAGGTACTCTGAAGGTACTCCAATGAGAGGCTGAGAAAATTGGAGGTACTTAGGCTGAAGAAAAAAAAGACCCAGGGGAGACCTTCTTGGTCTCTACAACTCCCTGACAGGAGGTTGGAGTGAGGAGTTGGTGCCTTCTCCCAAGAAACAAGTGATAGGACAAGAGGAAACTGCCTTAAGTTGCACCAGGGGAGGTTTAGGTCAGTCATTTGGAAAAATTTCTTCATGGAAAGGGTTGTCAAGCATTGGAACAGGCTGTGCAAGGCAGTGGTGGAATTATCATCCCTGGAGTATTTAAAAGCCGTGTAGCTGTGGTGCTGAGAGACATGGTTTAGTGGTGACCTGACAGTGCTGGATTAATGGTTGGACTCAATGATCTTCAAGGTCTTTTTTGACCTAAAGGACTCTATGATTCTGTGAATCAATATGTGGGCTACAAGACTTCAAGGTCCTGTAGAGCGTACAAAACTTTTATTTCTTTTGGAAATCTGGAGAGTTTGGACTAGGAGATCAGACATTTGAGGAGAGCCTGAGGGGGACACATTTGTTCATCTCAGAGGAGACATGGCTAAGGGTCATCCAGTTGCTGTCCACAACTAATGGTAGCTATAGTGAAGATGGAGCCACAGTCTTTTCAGAGGTGCACAGTGGGAGGATGAGAGATAACAGACTTAAATTACCATAAAAGAAATTCCAATTAGATGTAAAGAAAAACCATCTCACAATGAGTGTTGTCCAACACTGGAATGGGGGTTCAGGGAATTTATAGAATCTCAGTGCCCATATAGATACTCATACTTAACTGGAATAAGATCTAAGCAACCTGGTCTATCTTTGAAACTGGCTCTGTCTGGAGGGATGGATGGACCAGATATTCTCCAAACACTAGTTGCAACTTAGTTTTTTGATTTATTCAATAGTAAAATCCAAGTCAAATTCATAAACCAATATAATGATGACTTGAGGAGCCTCTGCACAATCACTAAGGTCTAGTGATCCCATTTACTGATCTTCCATTACACCAAGTCACTTGCTGACATAACCCAGTAACTATCCAAAGACACCAATACTAAATACTTATTGGATCATGTTTTACTTTACTTCTCACTTCAGTCAACACACAAACGTTGTGCATGCAATATTTTAATATGACACGTGAGGTACATCATAATAGGTTATGATATGCTTGCTATTTTGAATGGCTAGTGTTTCTAATTGACCAGGATGCCTGCAAATGACACCATAACTTACAGATCATTTAGTATCAAAACTAAACCTAAGCATTTTAATTGCATTGGTCTTGTTGCCAAGAAGGTCAATGGTCTCTTGGGATGCATAAAGGAGAGTGCCGTCAGAGTCCTCCCCAGTCCAGGGAGGTTCTCCTTCCCCTCTACTCTGCCCTAGGGAGGTCGCAGCTGGAGTATTGTGTCTATTTCTGGTCTCCTCAGTTTAAAAGAGACAAGGAGCTACTAGAGACAGTGCAAGGGAGGCTACAAAGCTGCTAAGGGGTGTGGAGCATCTCTGCTCAGGAAAGGCTGAGAGCCCTGGGGCTGTTCAGCTGCAGAAGAGCAGCCCCAGAGGGGAGCTGAGCAATGCTGAGCAAGAGTTCAAGGGCCCCCGGAGGACAAGAGGCTGGGGCCAGACTCTGCTCAGTGTTGCCCAGCACCAGAACAAGGGGCACCGGGCACCAACTGGAACCCAGGAGGTTCCAACTGAATGTGAGGAAAATCTTCTTTCCTGTCGGGATGGCAGAGCATGACTCAGGCTGCCCAGTGAGCTTGTGGAGTCTCCTTCTCTAGAGAGATTCCAGACTTGCTTGGAGATGATGCTGTGTAACCTGCTCTGTGTGACCCTACTTTAGCAGGGGGCTTGGACGAGCTGATCTCCAGAAGACCCTTTAACCTCTACCATTCTGTGATTTTGTGGTTCCTTAGTTTAGTTACTAGTGATGTGACTCTATCAATATTTTGACATTAATTTCTTAAGTGTATAGAAGTGTACACATGTGCATATCTGCACAGACACATATAGATATAGACACAGCTGTTCTAGGTGAACCTGCTTTGGCAGGGGAGTTGGACTAGATGAGCTCCAGAGATCTCTTCCAACCCCCATTCCGATTCTGTGATATATATGTATGTGAAAACATGCCGGCAAATGATTTCCCTTAAATGCTTTTCCTGATAATTGAAACACCTTTTTATTTTCTCCATATTTTCACAAGTGAACAATTTTTGCAGTAGGAAAAATTGATAGTTGAATTTCTGCTGTGTGTATGAACTTCTGGGCATAGAGCAGGAAAAGGAAGGAGTAAAATTGCAAAAGTCTTGGTTACTTCACAACTTGCCAAGAGTTTGTGGTTAGCTTGCCTACCAACTGCTACTGTTACTCAACCTGATTCCTCAAGGAAACGAGGATGTACCAGTAATTTTTACCATGTCCAAGGTCCTGTGTGCATGTAATGTCAAGGCTTTGTCACTGAGTCTTCTTGACACTGTTAATTACAAATTCTACATGATCACTCCCTCCCATAGTTACCATCAAAATACCTCTGCCTGGACATGGGGAAGGGAGAAGCAGGGAAGGGATAGAGAACCTTTGGTTACCCGGAGCTCATTGTGGTGAGACAGGCTTTGTCAGGATTTTGGTTTGTGACCTGCAGCTCATGTTCTTACATGCAGGAGACGGTCAGCCAGTTTTGTACATCAGAAGGGACACATTAGTGTCTTGCCCTTCACAAACTCAATGTTTTTCTCTAGTGCCTTTTGCTGGTAGACTTGACTTATTCCAGGATCACAGTAACACCAGCTACAAGTTCCTTCACCCAGGGTACCTGGGTAGGAAAGTGCATGAGATCACCTCACAGTCACTTGGCTCTTTGCATTATCTAATTTATCCTCCCTACCCAAAACACCATCTGCTTTCTCACTATTTTCAGTGCAGAGGGAAAGAGGGTCTTCACGGAGAGTTTCCTTCTGCTTTATAAACATGATTTTTTTTGTTTTCTTGCATCACCAAAGTTCAGAACATGACCCAGTTACGTTTCTCTCTATCTCCGCAGCAAATTTTTACTCCAGCTTCTTCAAGTTGAAGTTCACCAAAGATGCCACACTCCCTCACCTTCTTCAGGTCCAGATCATAGAATCATAGACTCATACAATGGTTTTGGTTGGAAGGGGCTTTTAAAGCTCAGCTAGTCCAACCCCCTGCACTGATCAGGGACATCTGCAACTAGAGCAGGTTGCTCAGAGCCCCAGACAACCTCACCTGGCATGTTGCCACTGAGGCACCGACCATATCTCAGGGCAGCCTGGACCAGAGTCTCACCACTCTCACAGTAAAATATTTCTTCCTTCTCTCCAGTTTAAGTCTCTTGTCTTTTAATTTAAAACCATCATCCCTTGTCCTGTCCTGCTAGAAGATTTGTCCCCATCTTTCTTGCCACCTCTGGTGAAGTCCTGAAAGACCCCGAGAAGGTCTCCCTGGAACCTTCCCTTCTCCAGGCTGCACAAGCCCAAGTCTCCCAACCTGGCCTCCCAGCAGAGGGTTCCAGCCCTCCCAGCATTGCTGGGGCTCCTCTGGCCCCGCTCCAACAGCTCCCTGTCTCTCCTGGGATGAGGATCCCAGGGCTGTACCCAGCCCTGCAAGGGGGTTCACTAGACCACCCAGTTGTTTTTGGAGAAGAAGTATTGTGATGGTTTCAGCATTTGTGTAATAATATAGTGCTTAGAGCCCTGGCACAAGCATTAATAGATGGAACCTGAAGAGCTGCTCTACTTGATGCAGATAAAATACACTGTTAAGGAAGTGTCTTCACAATGAAGCTGCGGAGTATCATAAGGAGAAATGATTTTCACCTTTTTCAAATTGAAATGTTTGGGTAATTGAGCCAATATCACTCCCAGAGAGGAAGGAAGATCTTACCTCCACCTCAGGAGTTGGTATCTAGCATGGTAGATGAGGCAATTAGGAGCAAAAGGAAGAATCTCAAACTTTGCTCCTAATAGTTTACTAGTGAGGAAAAAAAAAAAAGCAGCAAATATTAAAGGAGGTTTCTTGGTAGTGTCACCTCTATTTAAAATGTTCTTACACAGAATGTCTGTCTGCTTTTCCATCCCTTAACTCCAGAAGATGTTTTTTCCATGGCTGTGAAGACTCTAGGCACCTGAAAGTCATTATGTGCAGGCATAGGTAGAACATTGGGGCCAGCAGCTCGCCAAAGAGCAGATGTTTCAGTGTGCTCCAAAGAGGAGCCAGGTTGAGCAACAGCGGTGGTTGGTGGTCTTGCTAACCACGGATTGCTCCTCAATTGTACAGCAATATCACCCCTCACCCTCCTTCATGTGCACTGAACTGAATTGTAGCCCTAAATTACAGTCAGTGCACAGGAGCTGAAGGTATTTTGATGCCGTGGTGGACATCTCAGTCAAAAATAAGATAAAACTTCAAAATACATCCTGGAAACTGGACACAACACCTATGAAATCATCACAGAGAGAAGCTAGGTTTCATCACTGACAAAGGTACCGTGGTCACTGTAGGAGTGCTCCAGAAATATGGTCATTAGGAAAGGGGGTGTGTGTGAAATGACCTTTCTTTTCCCTGGGTGTGCAGCGGAGTGCAAGTGGAGGAATGTCTAGCTGTAAAAGCCACCATCCCACTTGTCTGTTACTGCCCGTGGTGTGAACAGCTTTAAGTATCCCCATCCTTCTCTACACAACACACTCAAGTTTCATACGAATGCCACCATAACTGATTTTATTTAAGGGGAGGGGAAAAAAATAATTTCCATGGAGTTTTCTGGTTTTTGCAGATGTTGCTGTTTGCTTCACTGCAAAGGAAGATTTTGAGAGCTTTATGTTGCAGCAGGAACTGGTGCTACCAGGAGTGATGGGATCGGGGTGAATCAGAAGCCATTCAGTAGAAGCAGAAAGGATTTCCAAGGAGAATCCAGGGAATCTTCATCTGCTCCACCCCCTGCATGATAAAGGAGAGAAAGTCTCACATTACCCACCAGTATGTTTTCTGCAGTGTCGTTCCCTTTATTTCACAGCACTAGAGAAGAGGCTGCTGCGGGATGCAAATGCCCCCCGAGGACCCTCTACCCCAGAAGGTTTGGCAGTGGAGAAATGAGACAGGATGGCATCAGGAACTGTGCCTCTAAGATCTTGCTCTGGAAAAAAGATAAGGAAGATACCGGTCATTGCCACAGCGATCCCTGCACTTCTACGTACTTTCTGCAGCAAGAGAATCCGTTACTACACGTTCCGACCCAGTAATACGGCCGACGACATATCCCTGGGAAGCAGCGTCCATTTTGGGCTATACACTGCTCGAATGGCCTAGGCTGACCTGTACAGAAGAGAGAGAATAGTCATTTACCACAAAAACGAGCAAAAGTGAGTGCACTATCTCTAGCTCCTCTAGTTCTTGTCTCTACTCTCCTCACTCCTTACCTGCAGCCCCTTGGAGTATCATGAAGAGGACAACCAGGAGCAGGTAAAGGATCCTCATGGCCACAGCTGGGATCTGGATTCTTTATCTGTAATGAGCAGAGACCACAAGAGCAAAAGACACTGAGTGGAAGATCCCCACCTGACTGGGAGGCAAGGAATTGTTTAAAATATGCCCTGAGCGACCAAAGCCAAAATCATAAAATGCAATGGACTTGAACAACAAAAACAGTGAAAACTGCATCCTTGGAGATATTCAGAATTTCAGTGAACTTATCTCTAAATAACATGACCTAATTAGCTTCACTTTGAACACAAATTCAGACTAGAAACTTCTGGACTCAAGAGACTCCAACTTTAATTATCCAACCTTAATTATTCTGGGGTTCTATGTTGTTTTGGTGGATGGTGTTTGTTTTTTTTAATATTGGTCTTACATTGAAAAAATCCAGATCTGTTCAACAGCAGGCAGCTTAGTCTAGAACCACCACAGACACATGAATTATTCACCTTCAACCTACCGTAGTACACAAAGTGTTCAGAGAACGAGCCCACCATCATCCTTAGGGAAGTCTAAAAGAGACATCTGTATGTCTTGAACACCAATTAAGGTGGCAACTCACTCCAAATGCTACTGGAATTCAGGCAAGATATGCAGCTCAAGATGCAACTCTGAACTGCTGTGCTGGCCAGATGTATCTCTCTGTAGGAAGCTAAATATTTCTTAATTGACAAGCCCTCTGTCTCTGATGCCTTGTATTCTCTCCTCTTGGAGGTCAACAGTTTCCTCCTGCAAGCCCTGCAAGCAACCAAGCTGTGGTTCTGCAGCACACGTATGGACCGGACACACTCACTGGAGTAATGAGAAGGAAGGGGTTAATGACAGCAGAATGCTCATTAGACTTGAGATTAATGAAAGGAAAAGAAGTGTATGAAGGTGAAGAGCTGAAGGTGCCCGCCCAGAACCAGGCAGAGAGTTACCAGTGGAAGAGGTGCAGGATGACCGCTGCTGTCCGTCTCGTCTCCAACAGGTGCCCCAGACCCAAACATACCTCTATATATGAAGGTTTGAGGATGCTGACAGCACAGTCACTGGCCAATGAAAAAAGTCTTTTCCAGCCAAGCTTGTCTTCGACTTCAGCGCCTTCCAATGAGAAAGGGGGTCCACTTTGAGAATGCTTTCACTGCAAAGCCCCTGATCTTTGTGCAACCCCTCTTAGACCATCCAAGTTTGTGTAAGATACGTTAGGCCACAGGGTTATGTAAAATATCTGGGAAGATGCAACAACTTGCTCCTTTTGGTCCTGCAGGCTCCTTCTTCCGCAGCTTCGTTGCCTTGTTTGCGGCCGTAGCGTGGTCGTTGTTTCCCTTCATAACACTTTGTCCTTTGCATCTCACCTCCTGCTTGTCTTTTCTCCACGTCTGTAACAGAAGCAGCATTGCTTACCCTTCAGCTTATTCATTACAAACTTCATAGCTTAGTACATCATGAAATTAACAGGTACGAAATGAAAATACCAATACAACATTACAGACAAAAATTTATAACAGATCACATTTTCATGTCTACTACTTCCTCTCTAAATTACTCCTGATTTTTTCCCTGTTGTTTCAGTGTCCTTCCTCGTTATCAACTTCTACTTAATCTCTGGCAGGCTGCCCAGCCTCTGTCAGAATCACCAGTGCCCCTGCCAGCCTCAGAGATATGTCTCTGTCCTGATCTGAGCTAGGACAGAACTAATTCTGTTCCCTGATTCTACTTCTCGGCTCAGTCCCTTCTCAGTAGCTGCACTTTCTGAACTCAACAGCAGATTTTTCTGCCAATAACATCAGAAAAATCCTGCTAACCACTGCCCTGGGCAGCTGGTTCCAGAGCTTGACAACCCTTTCGGGGAAGAAATTGTTCCTCACGTTCAACCTAAACCTCCCCTGGCACAACCTGAGGCCATTTCCTCTTGTCCTGTCAAGTATCAACGAATAATTTTCCCTGAGCCAGGACTTTAAGGCCAACCTGTGCCTCACAGGAGCAGATTTATTAGCTCATGCCACGGGGAGTTAATTCCTGTGGTTGAAGGATGGTGGGAAGACCCAGAGACACAACCTGATGTCAGCTTGCCCATCAGACACTTGGCTGTGCCCTGTCCCACCAGGCAGGAGCTCTGGATCTGTGGTGCCCTCGTCTGGAGGTTGCTGCCTTGCAGCTCTAGCTGTGCAACCCTTGTGCATCTGGGGTTATAAAGAGGAGAGGTGGGATGAAGCTGTGGATGCACCGGGGTAACCAGAGGTTTGACAGCACATCAGACAGGTCATCAGTGGCAACCTGGCTGTGCAGTGTCTAATATTTGCATAAATCGTTTTTTTCTTTTTTTTTCAATTTTTTTTTTCCAGACATCCCTACGTGTGCAAAGAGGATTAACAGAGAGGTTAATTTATTACAGCTCTTAAACCTAGTTTGCTCAGTTCCTCAGCATCTCAGGCCCCATGGTGCAGCTGGGCTGCAGCAGAGCTGGGCACTGGGTGACAGAGAGCTGAAACCTGGGCTGCAGTAGAACGTTACAGAGAGGTTTACAGAGAGAAATAAAAGCTGAAGGAAGTTAACATTGAATTATTTCCTTCTTTCTTCCCTGTCCCACAGTGCTCAGTTTTGCAGCACATATATGGTCATTCTTTTTTAAGTCACAAACTGCAGCCTCCAAAGGACGCTCCCTGCTGAGCTTTGCCGCAGGACGCAAAGGAGCAGCATTCCCCATCCCTCTCCTGGAGACCTGTTTTCCCCATTGACAGCTGCACAGCTGTGCCCGTGTTACTTCCTTTGGAAAAGTGTGTGGTTTTCAAAAAAAATGACATGCATTTGCAAGGAAGTTACACAAGGTAATTATGAGACGATGTCCCACTGTAACAAAGATAAATCTAACGGAGCAGGTGTCACTGACTTTTCCTGGTGACTGCTGCGGTGCTTTGTAGATCTTCTGGACCATGTAACCAGGAGGACCACAAACCTTGCTGCCCAGGAGGGATGTCACACTTAGGTGCGGAAGTGGAATGGAATAGGTTGTTTCTCTCTGCAGGACTCTGTGTAGATGATTTCAGAAATCTCAGTGCTGTGAACATCGTCCTCAAGTCCAGCATTATAGTTGCTTGAGTGCCCTGAACGGAAAGACAGCCCAGATGCCCACCTTCATAGAATCGCTGAATTACAAAATTATAGAATGGTTTGTGTGGGAAGGGACCTTTAAAGCCTGTCTAGTCCAACCCTCCTGCACTGAGCAGGGACATCTACAACTAGAGCAGGTTGCTCAGAGCTCCAGCCAACCTCACCTGGAAGGTTTCCAGGGATGGGGCAGGGACCACCTCCCTGGGCAACCCAGGCCAGTGTTTCATCACCCTCAGCATTAAAAATTTCTTCCACCTATCTAGTCTAAATTTTCCCCTTTTTTAGTTTAAAGCCGTCACCCCTTGTCCTCTCCCAACAGGCTCTGCTGAGAAGATTGTCCCCATCTTTCTGACAGGCCCTTTGGAGTCCTGAAAGGCCCCCAGAAGGTCTCCTTGGAGCCTTCTCTTCTCCAGGCTGCACAAGCCCAACTCTCCCAGCCTGGCCTCCCAGCAGAGGCTTCCAGCCCTCCCAGCATCGCTGGGGCTCCTCTGGCCCCGCTCCAACAGCTCCCTGTCTCTCCTGGGCTGAGGACTCCCGAGCTGGACCCAGCCCTGCAGGGGGGGTCTCATCAGAGCAGAGCAGAGACATTATCTAAATCTATGGGTTTTCTAAATCTGCCTTTTAGTCCCAGCTGGGTAAACACTCCATGTGTCATAAAGCTGGCTTTGCAGTACAGTCAGTGAAGCACAGACAAATACGACTGTTCCTCTGTAAATGTAAAGCTGAATTTTTGCTCCCTGATTCCCCCAACAGCACATTTGCCCTCCCATGTCAAGGGCTTTGGAAGCAGCTGGCAAGAGCTCTCTTTGTTTATATTTTTGAGCTGGGGCGTCTCTGTGGGTGGAAGAGGTGCAGCTCAGTTGCTGTGCCCAGAAGGAGCTGGGGCAGCTCCCTCCTCACCACTGCACCGATCAGTGGGCAGCAGCTGTGATTTCCAGTAAGGTTTTGGTCAATTCAGGCCTAGGCAGATTTCCACGAGGCTGGTCAAGGCCACCAAAAGGACAGCAGGACTTTTCACTGGCTGGATTTAATGCTTTTTTTTTTTTTTTTTTTTTTGGCAAATTGTGGACGTGCTACGAGAATAAGTGTTGGGCAATCGTACCAAAGTTCTATCATCCCTTCCTGTCCTTTGCACAGAGGACTCTGGAGGAAGAAGATGTCAGAGAGAAAGTAAAGAATCTTTATGGTTTCAAGTTAGCTGAGGAGATCCCATCATCAAAGGTAAGATCTGTCATGACTGAGGCGATATATGGACACCCAGGGCTTAACCCAATTGCCTTCACACCAACATCTAGAGTAATTTGCAGTGCTCTGCACTACTCTGAGATCTCCACTGAGGACTGGTGGACCAGAGACAAGAGAGAAGAGACCAAGCCTTGCTGGAGGAGCCAGGGAAGCCAGGTGGGACACAGGAGCATCTCAGGTGGCACTTGTCTAAATGTGAGCTAAAAAGTTAAGACCTGGATATTCACAAAGGACAGGAGTCTGGTGGTGGGCTGAGCGATAAAAAAAGCCAGCTGGGATTTAGAAGAGTCCTTCCATGTGGTCGTATTAGCAATATTTTGAATATAAATATATATATATGTGTGGTAGGGGCAGCCTCCCCTCCAGACAAACCAGACAGACTATTCTAGATTATTCCTTTATATTCATTATGTCTTCAGCTAAAATAAAACTTCAAGCATATCAGAAGATTCAGCCTTTATTTCTGCTAGAATATTTGTACATTCTGAATATATTCATGAATATATGCAGGCATACAGATATATGCATACATATATTTACATATATGTGCTTGTGTATGGTCTTTGTATAAAAGAAAAACATGATTTTTAGGGCTCCACAACATATCCTTTACAGTACTGCAGAGAAAGGAAACTGAGTAAGACACAGAGCTGTCAAAATGCTTTTAGCATACAATATTAATTGAGAATGAAACAAGTATTTAATTATCAAGAAACAAGTTAGAGAAGTATACGCCTTTTGGTTTGAGTAGCCAAAACAATATTTAGAGTAAATAACATTAAGCTGCAACCAAAATAAAAGGAAGCTTGGTTGCCATATTTCAGAAATTTAAAGGAAGTTTACCAACAAATATAACAACAGATATAATTAGTTGAAGATCTTCTCCCAGTCTCGATTCCTATTTGAGCTTTGATCTCTTTTGTACCACTTTGAGCTCAAAGCACAGGCACAAAGTGGGAAACAGGAAGAAGGAGTCGTTTTACCTTACATCACGATTCTTTTCAGGAGGTGACTCATTGTCAGACCCCAAAAGCTCAGTTCTGAGGTCTGTGCCTCTGGGAACACATTTACGGGTTTTATGTCACAGCCTCTTTACCTTTCATCATTTAGTTGTTTAAGTTTGGGGTTTTTTAAGAAAAAAACTGACCCAAACAGTAGCAACAAGTGCTCCTGCCTACAGTGAAGCACATATATTTTTTCCATCAATGAAAATTTAATGGGATTTAAAAGAGCTATTTTATTCTGCCTGGTTAAAGCATCTGTTTGGATTTTTCTTATGGTATCACTTGGGCCTAAGTAAATGTGATTTTGGGCACCTGTGACACCGAGATTGGTGATTTCTAAAAGAAGTAAATGTCCCACACCCCCAGAGGCTGATCGTTGGCTGTCTTCAGCTGCTGAGGCAAAGGAAATCCCGCTCTTAGAGAATCAGAGAATCCCAGCATGGTAGGGGTTGGAAGGGACCTCTGGAGATCAACTTGTCCGCTCCCTTGCTCCAGCAGGGTCACCCAGAACAGGCTGACCAGTATCACATCCTTGATGGGTTTTGAATCTCTCCAGAGAAGGAGACTCCACAAGCTCTCTGGGCAGCCTGGGCCAGGCTCCAACACCCTCACACCAAAGAAGTTTTTCATCCTGTTCAGGTGGAACCTCCTGAGTTCCAGCTGGTGCCTATTGCCCCTTGTCCTGCATCTGGGCACCGCTGAGCAGAGTCTGGCCCCACTCTCTTGATATCTGCCCTGTAGATATTGATAAGCATTGACTGCTGCTCCTTCTCACTCCTCCCTGGACCTGGACCTTACCTGTTGGGTTCAATGTGATTTTCAGAGCAAGAACTGGCTTCTGGTCCATTGCATCAGTCCACAGCAGATTACAAAACACCGAGGGCTTTGAGATTGGATTGTCAAAACACATAATTCATTAACATATCAGTGTTGGGAATCAGAAGACCTCAGTACAATTGAGAAGAAAATCCACAAACCCTGCTGTCAAAATTATTTATACATTCTTGACTGAAGAAGGCTGCTGGAGAGAAATTTCAGGATTAGCTCTTCATTGCCCTCTTCTGGGAGGCGGGTGGCCTGAGTAGGTGGATAGAATTGCAGAATTGTAGAATTGTTTTGGTTGAAAAATACATTTAAGATCATCAAGTGCAACCGTTAACCCAGTACAGCCAAGTCCACCAATAAACCACGTCCCTCAGCACCACATCAACACGACTTTAAAATCCCTCCAGGGATGGGGGCTCCACTTCTGCCATGGGCAGCCTGGACCAGGCCTTGAGAAACCTTTCAACAAAGAACTTTTTCCTAATATCCAGTTTCAACCTCCCCTGGTGAAACTAGAGGTCGTCGTCCTATCGCTTGTTCCTTGGGAGCAGAGCCCAACACCCCCTGGCTCCAACCTCCTGTCAGGGAGCTGTCGAGAGCCAAAAGGTCTCCCCTGAGCCTCCTTTGCTCCAGGCTGAACAAGCCCAGCTCCCTCAGCCGCTCCTCACCAGACTGCTGCTCCAGACCCTTCCTCAGATTCATTGCCCTTCTCTGGCCACGCTCCAGCCCCTCCAGCTCCTTCTGGGAGGGAGGGGCCAAAAACTGAACACAGGATTCAAAGTGTGGCCTTCCCAGTGCCCAGTCCAGGGAGACGATCCCCACCCTAGTCCTGCTGGCCACATGTTACTGCTGATCCAAGACAGGATTCTATTTGAATGACTGTTTGAAGTACAGGGATGTTGTTTTGTTTTTTTTTCTAGACTCTTACTTAGTATGACAATCAAAACACAGTATCTTTTTTCTGGGCTCACTGGCTGTCTTCAGATGCAGGAGATACCAGTGCTGACATCAGTCCCTCAGGTTCAAATCCTCTAGTGGCACATATTTGACCAAAACAGGTTTGGTGGAGTTTGTTTCCTTTGGTCACCCAGCAAGTGAGTGCGTGGAAGTGGGTGCCTCTCTGAAACTTGAATTATTCAAATAGTTATTTTCTCTGCAATGAGTAGAATGCAGATGTGGTAAATGCGCAAAAATGAAAATTTTCTTAGTGCACACAGAAAAGAGCTCTCCTGTTGGACTTTGCTTCAAAAGGATTGCTCCCACTTGGATGGATGCTCAACTCCTCTTAGCTTACAAGAGATATCTGCAGCCCACAAGACCTTCCAGGATCTTTTGTTTTGGTTTGGTTTGGTTTTGTCAAAAGTATTCTGTAATAACTGAGTCTCTCTGATGTAGCTGCTTAGGTGTTGTGGTATGTACCTCCAGGCCTCAGAGAGGACCTCTCTAAAGTGAAGACCAGGCACTGTAGCCACAGGGCAAGCCCTGTAGAATTAGGTCTCTGCTGGATCCAAACCAGCAGCTTTCAGTGTGTGTCCCAGGATGGTTTTTACACGGCCCACAATGGATCAATGTGCCGTATGCAAACTGGGGTGGCCAACTCATATGCCAGAGAAAGGGGAGAGAGTTCATGAGTGGTCACCATTTCTCATCAGCCGCTGGGAAGTGACATTTCAGTGGCTGGGAACTGCTGTGGTAAGTCCACGTCCTTTGCCAGCTGCTCTGTGGCAGCTCTGTCATCAGTTGATTTGGGGCAGGACCTCACTCTGTGAGGCTCCTCATTGAGAGGAACCAGATGGGACAGACTGGCCACCGTGTCCACTCTCCTGAAGTTCTCTAGGGAGAGCTGAACACGTAGAGTTTCTACACCCGTTTCAACTGATAAGGAGAAAAATACATATCTTTTTGATAACATTCTTTTCTTCCGTAAAAAGACATTCATCATTCCAAGATGCATAATTTTGCAGCTTCATGAAATCCTCATAAACTATTGAAATGTACAGCATTGGTATTTTAGTAATGTATTTGGCTGTTTGTCATAGTGAAAAATGGTGATTCTGAATGGTTACAGTAGTTTGCATTATTTTTAATACTTAATTGGTATCTGGAGCAAGAAATGATGGTGGAGAAATACTTTGGGGCTTTCATCTGGTACGTGTTATGTGGCTCCTTAGCTTTTTTTGTAAAGATACTTTCAAGGACTTCACTTCTCACTTGTAAGCTCTAAAAAATTACTATTATTTGAATAATTAAAGTTTTGGAGTATTTATTATCCAGAGAAATCAGAATGGCCTAAGTCATTATCTATACCTATCTGAAGCAAAATACGTAATAATTAAATAAAATGGACATTTTAGTCACAAAGTGTCTTGATACAAACATGAGGCACCTCTCCATGAGGTCTGTCATGAACGAAGTTAACTCCATCCCAGCCAGAGCCAGTACAGTCACTAAAATAAAACTGGATAAAACTCTAAATGGGAATATTGATGACTTTGTGCCTGTAGCAGCAATACCTACAAGTCCCAGAAGACAAGAGAAAATCTGACTATTAAGACTTGCATAAAAATTGGAGGAATGTAGTTACATTCCTACTTTTCTTCTAATTCATAGCATCCAGAATGTATGAAATTTAAATATAGGAGTCTTTTCTGGAGCTGTTGTGAGCTATCTTTGCAGGTGATGGAAAGAAAATCACAATATTCATCTCATTCTTTGAAATTTTATAGACATAACTACATTTTCTGGATTTCATGCAATGTACTTTCAAATATGTCTTTCCTCTGAAGGTGATAGTTCAATAGATTTATGCTGGAACATTTTCTCTAGTGGATCAATGACAATTCTTATTAACAAAATGCACTTTTTATGTCGTAAGTAGTGTTGGGATTGAGTGATAACAAATGCAGGCCAAATGTGTCACCTCTTTCTGCTTCTTTCTTTGTAGCTGTTGTATTCTGTGGCACTGAATTCGGACATGAAGATCTTTTCCCTTTGTTTCGCTGTTCTCCTTTTTGTGCTCCAAGGCACTCTGGGTAAGAGCTACATAAAATGAAAAGAAATGAAGAGGGAATATTTTGAGTATGGAGAATCTAAAATAGAAATGGATATAAAGTGGAATTTAGTCTCTTTTGTCCCAGACCATCTAGTACTGCCAGCGTGCTGGGCACACTTCAGCAGTGAACAGATGCCAGTTGGGTCCATTGGATGCGCTGTCCTCCCTGCTTTGGAAAATAAGGGAATTTAACGGAACAGACTGGGGCATCCTGCAGGAAGACTAGACTATTGCTGACATACTATAGAATCGTAAGAATCATTTGGGTGGGAAGGGACGTTTCAAGGTCATCTAGTCCAACTCCCCTGCACTGAGCAGGGACATCTGCAACTAGAGCAGGTTTCTCAGAGCCCCATCCAACCTCACCTGGAAGGTTTCCAGGGATGGGGCTTCTACCACCTCTCTGGGCAACCTAGGCCAGGCTCTCATCACCTTCAGTGTAAAAAAATGTGAAAAAAATTGTAACCCTAACTGTTTTTAGTCTCCTTTGAGAAGGAGAAGGTTTGATTGATTTTTTTTTTTCTGTGCAGGTTTCATGCGTGCACCTGGTAATGACGTGCAATGCAAACTGGCTGGGGGTACCTGTTTCACTGACCACTGTCCCCCACCCAATACAAGGTCCTTTGGACGTTGCCAGCAAGGTGTCCCTTGCTGTCGAACTGTGGTGAGTTATGGATTTGATGAATCACAGAATCACAGAATGGTAGGGGTTGGAAGGGACCTTGAATGATCATTGAGCCCAACTCCCCTGCCAGAGCAGGATCACCTAGAGTAGGTCACACAGGAATGTGTCNCCATGTTGGCCATACTCCTTCTAATGCCATTGGCCTTCCTGGCCATGAGGGCACCTCATTGGCTCCTGGGCATCCTCTTGTCCACCAAAATTCCCAGGTCTTCTTCCCCAGAGCTGCTCTCCAACAGCTCAGCCCCCAACCTGTACTGATCCAGGGGGTTGTCCTTCCCCAGATGCAGAACCTTATATATTGAATTGCATTCAATTTCTCCCCGCCCAGCTCTCCAGCCTGTCGAGGTCACTCTGGATGGCAGCACAGCCCTCCAGCGTGTCAGCCACTCCTCCCAGTTTTGTATCATCAGCAAACTTGAAGATTAGACATTTTTTTGTGGGAAGGGGTTTATTATTTACTTCCACATATCCAGTCTACCCTTTAGGTGCAAAACTCCTCTAGTGCAAGCCATCAAGAGTGCAGAGCCTCCGTACACTCAGATAGAGGATTTCCTGAGGATTTCCTCAATAATTCCCTCTATACCATTAATGATGTAGCTCAAGTGCCTGACAGGAAAGACCACTGTGAAATCTCTTTGACAGAGATATGTAGATAAGCTATTTTCTGCTGTTCCCATTAGCTTATTCAAGCTGCTCATGATGACGAATATCGGCTTCAAAAGTCACGTCTCTCAATGTGCACACTGTCTGGAGACCTGGGACATTTGAGTCAGGTTAAGAAGAGACCTGCACATTCCGCATTGCAAAATCTGTCAGAAGAACAATCTGAAAGTCATGCTCTTCTGCTAGATGTTTTCTCCAGTTCCTAACTCTCCCATTTTAGACAAAACCCACATTGAATCCTATTGCTTTTCTTGAATTCCTTACTGGAATCCTAGGGTTCAGCCTATATCTTTACTCCAGTATGAAACTACAGGAACAAATATCCATGAAAATTTATGTTCTGCCGCCACTGATTATAAAGTTTCATGTTCTGCTTCTTTCTGCTGTAAGATGTTGTAACTAGTCTTGTATTTGGAAGCTCTTATTTAAACTTTGTTCCATATTAATAGCAGAGATGTTAAAAGTAAAGCATGAATAGCAAAAATTCTTCTCTATACCAGAGATTTCAAGAAGAGCAGGAAGGTCCAGGTACAGAAACTGGGTAATTCATTATTAACTGAAACAGAAAGGCAACTTATTATTAAAATGCAGCAGCAGGAATGTGAATATCCTACATTGACAAATTACCCAGGAATATCAACTATTGGTGCTCATTATATTCCTTCTGTGCTCTTTATTCAAATCCTTTCCAGTACAAAATCTGAAAGTTTCTTTCTTTTTTTTTTTT
>VWZK01002717.1:40461-73515 GCA_013396935.1 Baryphthengus martii
AGTATGATTAATGATCGTTGGCATCTCAAATGGGCTAAGCAGAGCTCCTGGCAATTTAAGACATGCATCATTGCATTGAAAAATCTGGAATTTTGAGCTGAAAATATGCGTTTAACACACTCATGCACACACCAAAACACGAACAACAGAAAGCAAACAAACTGCTCCTCAAACAGCTTGAAGAAACTCCAGAGCAATTCTTGGACCACCCAGAACAGATCAAAATTTCTTATTTTTTCTACAATGTCTTTCAGTTTAAACTATATTGCAGCTACCAAAACCTAACCCAGAGAGCAGATCACCAACATGCAGAAATCTCTCACCATGAGGACGCAGAGCAGGTTCTTCCTTTGGCCTTCAGAACAGATACTAATTTATTTGCCTTTTAGTATTTGTAATAATGTGAATAACACAAGAAGACAAAGTCTCCAGGAGCTACTGAATGCTCAGCTGCGATGTTTGTATTTCGTAGTCTAGGTACTTCAATAAATTTTAATAAATTTGCTCCAGAAGACTTGTGTTTGACACTTATATCTGTGAGGAGTTGTCTTGGTGTGTGTTTTTTGCTGGAGGATCTGGCTCCCATCTCACCTGGGTCAGCGTGAGATGTTCCTTGTAGTAAACTTATCCAAGAAGACAAGAAGAAACCAAATGATGAGGCTCTGGGCTGATGGACAAACAACCCATTGACTTCAGACTTCATAGTGCAGCAGTAAATAGTTTGACTAGTTTAGGATCCAGAGAAGTAAAATTCCATCAACTTGATGCTGGTCTAGACTAAATAGAGGCAGCAGAATGTGGTGAGGCACTTCCAAGACCTAATGAAATCATCTTTCTGCCACTCTGGGTTTTTTTCTCATCCTTGCCATTCCAAACACTTCAGGTTGGGCTAGTGGGTGCAGCCCTGTAGAAGAGCAAAGGACTGAGCCTGTCCCCTGAAATCCAGCCTGGTGTCCTAGACTGGGATGACAGAGGACATGGGATCTAGTGCTTGTTGATTTATTAAGATATATGTGGTCACACAAATCGCTGCAACACAATCCCAATCTGTGTGTTCCTGAATCCGGTCCCAGAATCCGTCTCCTGAATTTGTTTCCCATGTGCTGCTGAGTCCAGTCTGGGACTTCCCCAGTGCCTGCTCCAACAGCACCAGTGGTGATGGTGATGTAATTACCATCAGGAGGGGTGGGTTTGATACTGTGTTTGTGTCTATTTGCATATATTTCATTTTATTATTAATTTCTTATCCAACCCATAAGTCTCTCTTCCTTATTCCTTTTCTCTTCCCCTTTGGGAAGCGAGAAGAGTTAATAGAGAGCGTCTTTCACTCATCTAGTGGCCAGCCCAGCCCTAACCCATAACAGAACTCAATGACACACGCACTTAAATTAATGGAATTTAGTTAAATAAACTTCATTTACAGGCTGATTTTTATAGACAATAAGAACAGCAAAAAACATCCTGACATACATGAGCAAGTATCAGCAATGTGGTTTCGCAGTGACTTGCTTTTATTAGAATTGAAGCTGCAAATATCTTTATTGGGGTACAAGAACTCCTCTTCGGATCTTCTTGTCCTCCTAAGGGTCTTCACCCCCATGGGGGAAGGCTTCCCAGGTTTGCACCGAGGCCGGGATCCATTGATGTCAGGAACGGGAGATGTCTCAGATGCCCAGAGCTCTTGTCTGTGTGGTCAGTGAGGTGTCAGGTTTAGGAACTGGGTGTCCTGTAAAGAAAAATCAGATGCTTAGCTGGTCCACCTATCTCCATCCAAACAAGTACATCATACCTGTCTCTCTCAGACCGCTGCAGACATAAAGTGACACACAGAGTTCAAGACTGACAGAGATCCTTGTGATCTGCGTTGCTGGCCTGAGTTTCTGGCCATACGACAACCCAGATAAAATGGAGCTACCACAGCTACCTGGCTGCACCTGCTGATCACCCAGAATACCTGCCAGGGTATGGTTTAAAGGTAAAACTAGCTTGGGAATAAAGAGCTGCACTGGAGGAAGTGGCTGATCCTCTCACTTTTCTCCATGTCTTTTTTTCCTGTGAAAAAAAAAGGGGAGGATAATACTTCTCAATTTTTTTTTTACATCCTTCAGCATGATGCTTCGTGGAAACCCAGATAGAATAAATATAAATGCACTTTTTATTTGTTTTTATTTTTCAAAAGATATATGGGGTCTAAAAAGGAGTAGATAGGTTACAGTGCCTTTGATATGAAATGCCACCAGTTGCAGAGCTGGACCATGGCATATTACAATGTCACTCTGTATGGACTGTCTCCTATAAATGCAGACGCTTTCTCACTGATGCTGATGAAAACCGGCTTTATTCCCAGGGGATGGAACACATCCTGTGCAACTTTGGTCTAATATAGAATCACAGAAACATAGAATTGTTCTGGTTGGAAGAGAACCAAGTCCAATCATTAATACAGCAGTGCCAGCTCACCACTAAACTGTGTTCCTCAGCACCACATCTCCACGTCTTTTCAGTCCCTCTAGGGATGGAAACTCCACCACTGCCCCGGGAAGCCTGGGGCAGAGCTTCATAACCCTTTCAATGAAGAACATTTTCCTAATGTCCAATGTCAACCTTCCCTGGCACAACTTGAGGCCATTTCCTCTTGTCCTATTGCTTGTTCCTTGGGAGAAGAGCCCGACACCCCCTGGCTCCAACCTCCTCTCAGGGAGTTGTCAAGAGCCAGAAGGTCTCCCCTGAGCCTCCTTTTCTCCAGGCTCAACAACCCCAGGTCCCTCAGCTGCTCCTCAACGGGATTTTTCTCTAGACCCTCCCCGAGCTTTTCGGCCCTTCTCTGGACATGCTCCAGCCCCTCAACGTCCTTCTTGTAGTGAGGATCCCAAAACTGAACCCAGGATTAGAGGCGCAGTCTCAACAGTGCCAAGTACAGTGGGAATATCTGACACTTTGCACCAAATCAAGTGACCCAGATGAAGAACTTCATCCCTTCTGTGTGTCCTGACGTGCTAAATGGTGGTTCTGTGATGAAAAGCCCTTTTTTTGGGTTGTGTGAAGCTCCATGCCACTGTCTTTGTGGATTGAGGGGGAGTCCTCAGAGCTGTCTCAACTCAGTTGTGTCCACCCTGCTTAGTAGAGGCAGAGTTTGAGCATGAGCTGGTTCTGCCCTGGTACCAGATGGGTGGTGGAAGAAGTCATTAGTGACATGTGATATGTTATTTGCAATATTAGATGTGCAAACCCCAGGTACCTCCCTGCTCATCAGCATCTTCTCCTTGTGTGGTTTTTTTTTTTCAGAGAAGCCAGCCTGGCATTTTTGACATCACAAGGCTCTGCCTTTTTGCTATCAGCCATAAATCCCAGCAATTAGAGGCTTTTCTTGGAGAGTGTAGGGGGCTGGAGAAGATGGCTTCTTTCGTGTTGAAAGGGGGAAAAGCCCAATATTTTCTCTGGGTGCAGCAGCAGTATTTCTCTGGAGGAATTCTCTTACCATTTGCAGCATTTCAGTTTCCCACCACGGCAGGTCCCAACGTCAACCAGAGGAGGAGAGCATGCAACAAATGAGCAGGAGCCCTGTTTTTGCCGGCATGCTAAGGTGTCAGGAGTTTCTAGGCTGGAAGCTGAGAAAAAAAAATAAATTTCTCAGTCGTATGTCAAGCAAAGGATCAGAGGGTTGTGGCATCAGATTTGCCTGGCGTGGTATGTGGGTTCCTGCCACAGTGCTTGGTTTGTGATGGGGGTAACCTGATTACACTTTCTGGAGGTCTTCACATCCATATGAAATGCAAACTAACCAGCAGATCAGGTTGCAATGCTAACATCTCCCCATGGCAGCCTGGAACAACTGTCTGCTTCCTTAGCATCTCTCCTGCAGACATGTGCCTGTCATTCCAGCCATATACAACAACACTCCACTCTATGAAAGAGCCGTAGGAAACACAGCAAAATGCGGTTTTAACGTTAATCTCACACAACTCTCAGAAACAAACATTATGATAATCAGATAAAAACATCCCAGTTGAGTTTCTTCAAACTTTCAGTTCAAATTTCTGCACGTGCAAAGCATATTTATGACTTTAGCTCCTACTTTGAGCAGCTTCCTCACAGGAGGCATTGGGCAACGTGAGGCTGTGTGGCATGTTCCCAGGAAACCTGTGCACTGTGCTAACCCTGTTGGCATGAAACTTCAGAAGAGATAAATCTTAATCTCAGCCAAACCAACGGGACTAACATTTGCCCAACTGAAATGTTTTATACTTCCCAATATACAGCATAAAATGTCCTGTGTGTGGTTTAGCCAGATGTTATACTGGTTTCACCATCTCACTGTGTTCAGAACTGAAGGGTCAAATCTTCAGGTGGTGACAAAGACCTCAGCTCCATCATCATCAGGGGATCTGCTTGGAGTCACCCCAGGTGAAAAGTCAGCCCTAAGTCTAGGTTCAGAACATTTCCAGACTAAACATTACTCATTTCCACTGGGATGTTCAGCTTGAGATTCAAACTGTGTTATTTTTGTATGGTTTAAATGGATATTTGTATATCCATGAACTTGAAAGGCAGAAGAGGTTCTTACCAGCTGTCCCAACATCTTGCTAAGCACAAACCAAATCATCTCACCCAGTGGTTTCTGTGCCTAGCTCTGTCCACTCCTGCCATCAAATTGGGTTCTGTTCTTAACTGGAAAGGTGTGCAAGGTTTGTTCTAAATCAGATCTACCAATTTGCAACCAATTTGTCCTAGTGATTCTCAAGTCTTTTCTCTTCATCACAAATTATTCATGGACTGTGCACTGTTAATGTGACTGAGCTGATTTTAAAGGCATCATTACACTTTGGTTTTTATTCTCTCCTAAATTAAAAAGCCCTAAAGTGTTATGGGTGGGTCTTTTACAGGTGTAAGTCTTTATGACAAGATATAAAATAACTTTCCCTGAGACTTCACTGGAATTGCACCAGCCCTGCAGCCGTCTCAGAGGCTGCAATTTTGAAATAGAGAATACTTTTTGTGATGCATGAAATAGCAAGAGCCCAAGAAAGCAATCCAGAAGCATGCAGTACAGGCTTTGTCTAATGATCCTAGAAGTGCCTGCCTTTGGCCTAGGCAGTTCTACGTCTCTTCTTGGAGTAGAGACAAATTTGTTGGTCTAGGAAAAGAGTCACAAAATTGAATCTACTGCAAACCACAGCAAGGATGGAGAGAGCATAAACTTCTCTAAGTCCTCCAAACAGCCTGGAATGACACATGGGCTGTAAACCCACTTAATGCACATGGACAGCATAGAGTTCAGGCAAAGACCCACAGTCACAACCCCTTTTTTTCCCAAGAATGGAGGAGGTCTACTTATCTAGAATACACAGTCAGGAGGAGTGGGTGCGAATGTGAGAAGATAAAGCTCTCACATTACAGGTTTGTATCGTAAGTATCAACCTAAGAATGGCCTTGATACACAGGAGCATCTATTTGCATCATGGTATCATGTGGCTGGAATGTAAAATGCTAAAAAGAGACCATCTGGAAGACTACCAAGAACCTAGACTCAGTAGATTAAACATTAGGACTATGACTAGGTAAGGGGATTTCTAATAGGAAAGTAACGGAGTCCAAGGACACAGAGTTAATCTGAACCCCAGCACAGGGCTCTAATGGACTTCTCTGCACCTTTTTAGCCTTCATCTCATCTATTTTCAATGTTACCTGGAGCAGCCTGGAAGAGGAAGAAGAGGACAGCAACGAGGAAGAAAAGGATTCTCATGGCTGCCAGCTTCTAGCAGAAGAGTCTTTGCAGGTACGAAGCCACTCCAAGACAGACAGAAGCTATGTCCAAGGCAGAAGACAGCTAGTCCCACAGCTTATAAAGGCTCTGGGATGGAGCAGTGCACAGGACTGGGGGAGGTGGAGGAGTGGTTGTCTGAGGAACAGTGAGTTCATTGCCCTGTTACTATAGAGATTGGTGATATGTGAAGATGTTGCAACCTCACACATTTGAAGATGCCTGACCTGAGCAATGACCAAATCGCGCTAGCTGACCCCAGCAGCCAAATCACTCTGTGCTTGCACGCTCTGTGCCAGATGGTGGGCTGCACCCAAGGAGGACACAGGATTGGAGGAGGAGGGAGGTGGGTTCCTGTGATCTGCAGTGTTGTAAATCACACAGATCTGCTGATGCCCCATGGCTCTTGGCCATGGTCTTGTGACAGCCTGTCATTCCCACCCGCCCCACAGCCACCAGGCACAGTGAGCATAGCAAAGACAGGGCAGCTGGCCTGCAAGGCTGAGTGAAACAAGGAGGCAATAGACCCTTCTCCTTGAATGCAGGAAAGGATCAGAGCTTCTGTCCTTGCTTGGATTGGAGTTGTAGGGCTGCAACTGAAGAAGGCAGGGGGGGGGTGAAAGGGTTGTGGATGTTCCCCTGCCCGGCTATGAAATCAGCAGACATGGCAGTAGCTCCAATCTCCCAGATGTTCTATCACGGTTCAGAGCTCAGTTACTCTCTACACCTTACATTTGTGACTTTAGCCACAGATTTACACCAAACCTTGAAGAAGTGATTAGGAAGAAAGGACTGGAAGGGACACCACTGTTGTGCCACGCTCTCACAGGTCATTGCGTCCCAATTCCCTTTCAGCAATCTGTGAAGCTCTGTCCTGAAACCAGTCAAGCTACAAGCGCTGAATCCCCACGCCCTACTCCAATGATTTGAACCTTCTTCCAGAGTCTAGCCTTGGTGGAGAGTCTAAACCTACTCATTCTTTGCCCCAAATGAGTTTGGTTCAATAACGTTTTCCCTTTCTGCTGGTCACCTTCCTGATGTGGTTATGAAAAGACTCACATCTCTCCGATTTCATAGATTCAACACAGCAAGCCTACTTGCATGTGATGTCTCCACATTTTTTAGCCCCTTGTAATCATTTTTTTTCATCTAAAAAAAAACCCAAACCACCTGATTTTTTTTCATTCATGTGAAGGATCAAACATATATAACAAGACAGACAAGAGGAGGTGTCACCAGAGCTTTGTACAGCACTTAACACGTGTGCTTGTCTCCAAGAAATGCCACTCCTGAGAAAAGTGCATTTTTTTTTCCAGACAAACAGTAGAAGCCAAGAATCATTAGTGAAATCAAGTCATGAGGGTGCTTAATCTTTTACTACTTCACTGAGAGCAGAAAACCGAAGCTGTGGAGGGTGACAGCCGGAGGTGAGCTATGTCTGCCCACATAGAGCAGAGAGGTCTGTGTCTGCTAAACCAACTGCTATAAATTGGGTGTAGGGCATGAAGTGGGTGCTCCAGTTTGTGAAAAAAAACCCAAACCAAATCAAAACAATAACAACAACAATAAACCACTTTAGCTTGCTATGTCAGGACTAGAGTTTTAGAAACAAACCAAAAAATCTTCTTCATGATGGAGGGCAGATGAGGAGGTTGATGAGGGACAAGAGGGTGCAGGTGGCAAAGCGAAAAAATTCCTCTCCATTCTACATTTGTCCGTTGTTGGTAGGCTGGACAGCAATGTAGTGCTGGTAGGACAGATAGGACTGACAGATTTGTCCAAGATCAGTCACAGGAACTTCTCCAATCTGGCTCCCTGTCTGTCTCGTGATGGACACAATGCCCAGAAGATGATTTGGGTTATCAAACCCACACCTGCCTCTCTTTACCTCTCTCAGATTGCCAGTGGAGGGTTGCTGTGATGAAGTTCTTGGGGAGCATGATGAGAAGATGGAGTCTCGGACCTCTGTCAGGAAGCTGTGAGGACTGGGGTGGGCACTGGTGGTCTAGGGAAAGGCCATGGATATCCACACACATTGTTGAGGCAGAAGCACAGGTTCTTAAATGGGCTGTTGCCTTTACAGCTGGTATGAGTGGAACATTGGAACAGGTTGCCCAGGTAGGTGGTAGAGGCCACATCCCTGGAGACATTCAAGGTCAGGCTTGATGAGACTGTGAGCAACCTGCTCTAGTTGCAGATGTCCCTACTCAGTGCAGGGGGCATGGACAAGACAAGCTTTAGAGGTCCCTTCTAACCCAAGGCATTCTATAATTCTTCACCAACCCTATTGGTTCAGATGAGGGACACAGGGTGTGAAATCATTTGCACCTCGTTGTGTTCTGTATTGTGTTGCTTCCTTTTGCTTCTCGCAGGGGACAAGGAAGGAATCCTCTGTCACTTCTCCTCTATTTTCCTCCTGAAAGTGGGAAAATAAGTTTTGAGGAGTTAGTCTTCGTGTTAAAAATCTCTGTGTCTGTGCGTGTGCTGGAAATTTATTTTAAACAAGTGACAGGGGACATTGACCAGCTCTTTGGTTGCTGATCTCTGAGCTAAGACGTAGACACAGCCCCAGAGCCCAAATCACCTACTCGAGGTTTCAGACAGGCACCCTCAACTTCTTTCCTGAAAACAGAGAATGGCCAAAATTAGAAAAAGAGAGGGGCAGTCAATGACCATAAAACATGGCCAGCCATAAAAAGACTGTTGAGGGTGAAGTTAGCTTGTAAAAATAATAGAATTTAATGGAGAAGAAAAATGCACTAGTCTACTCCTTGCATAATTCTGCCTGTCCCAGGCAGCATGAGGGGCAGGGATGTTTGTTTTGGGGAGTGAAGCTGCTGAGCAAACCCTGCTGGGATCAGCCCATGCTGTCACACGTTGTTCAATGCTCTTTGGAACCAAACAAAGCCGGGGAGAGGGAAGGAAAGGGAGAACAGCTCCATCCTCATCACGTCTCTCACCCAGCTCCAGCTGGAGAGTGACAGCAATTCTTGTCCTGAGTCCAGGCTTCCTTCACAGGAAGGTAAATGCACCTGGGATGGTAACAGCCCCCTTGAAGAGTGCTTGCCACTGGGGAAAGGGAGCCTGAGCAAGGTGCTCCACTTCTTCCTTAGAATCATAGAATTGTTTCGGTTGGAAAAGACCTTTAAGATCATTCAGTCCAAACATTATCCCAGCACTGACAAGTCTACCACTAACCCATGTCCCTCAGCACCACATCTCCATGGCTTTGAAACCCCTCCAGTGATGAGGACTCCACCACTGCCCTGGGCAGTCTGTTTCTGGCCTTGACAATCCTTTTAGAGAAGAAATTGTTCCTAATGTCCAACCTAAACCTCCCCTGGTGCAACTCGAGGCCATTTCCTCCTGTCCTATCAATTGCTCCTGGAAAAAGATTGTCCCCCACCTCACTACAATCACAGTCCTTGAGCACCAGGAGAAGATGGTGGCAAACAGTCATCAGCATCCTGAGAAAGCAGTGGGACTGTTACTGATGGGAAGCTGTTGACCTTGAGGTGTCTGTTAGAGTTAATATTAGACCTGGCAGCAAAGGAGTGGGTGGAGAATTATTATGGGACCTGTCGTTGTGACAAAACAGCAAATAACCTCGCAGGAAGAGTAAATTCTTCTCTTTGGCTCACTGTTCCTTCAGGGGGGCTTGTTGGTTTGGGTTTTTATCTTTTCAGCTTGGGAATCTGCCATTTGTTTTCCTGGGCTGCAAGGCAAGGAGTGCAAATGTCTTTGGACCTGAAGGAGAGTCCCTGTTTTAATTACAATTGATGGGCAACTAATCTGCCAGAACAGAAGGTGAGAATTAATTTAGTGACAGGTGTCAGCAGTGGTGTTGAGTTCTCCTGTCCCAAAGTTGAGTGCAAGGTAAAAATGCTGGTGAGAAGCAGAGATGTTTACAGACAGTGGGGAGAATGTACATGATGTTCATTCCCCTTGACAGACCACCTGATAGAGGCTGCTCATGCATGAAACTGGGGCTCAGTGGAGGATCTCCAGCCCTAGTGATGGAAGTGCCTGTCCAAGATCGGTCACAGGAACATCTCCAATCTGGCTCGCTGCCATTGAAGAGAGCTGTGAGGGGAAGAAGCCACTAATCTGTCGATTTCTGGAAAGTGCCTATCCCAATCACCATTTTGAAAACAGTTCCATTCTTCAGGCAGTCGAGGAGGAGGTTTTCTGAGGTCCTACATTAGCTTTGGAAGGTGTGCATCAATCAAGAGGTCTCTTTTCTCCCATAGCTTGAGCTGTACTATCAAAGTGTTTGGGTCCAGCTGCCTTCCTGCCAAATCTCCAAGGGAAAAAAAAAACAATGGTGTCCTAGGAGGGAAGTTCTCAATAACCATGAGATGAGGAACTTCTTGGGAAGAACTCTCAGTGGTCAATGCATGAGAGGGGAAATCTAGTAAAGTGATGTGGGAGAAGCAGGTGTCTATAGGATGAGCAATATAAGAGAGCTGTGTGACCCGTCCTATATAAAGCCAACCTCAGGCTCATGAGGAGCACAGGGGTGAGAAAGAGACTGAACAGGCTCCATGAAAATTGGGCAAAAAGGGGAAAGTGGACCTGAAGTTACCCATATACAGCGGTGAAAGTGGCTGCTGGGTTGAAACAAAAGATCTTGACAAACATGAGGTGCAGTATCCAGAGACAGAAGTGAAGACCACTCTATTTGTGATCACACTTCTAGAACTTAAACATAAGAGGTGTGTTTTGTTGGGACAAGAGGGAAATCTGAGACTCAGCCTGTCCTGAATTTAACCAGACTTAATACCAGAGATTTTTTTCAGGAGAAACTTGAGGGTCCACTGGTAAAATCTGATGAAGGGAAAAGGAAGTAATCAGATTTTATGAAATTTAAAAGATCATTTGATACCAAAAACTCGGTATAATACATTTGTGTGCATATGTGTGTTTGTGTGTATGATTTAATCTCTCTGTGTATCTGTGTGTGTATTTGTGGGTGTGATTTGATTTAGGAAATTCTATCACATATCTCATGTGAAACTTGCCTTTCTCAAATCTTTGACCAAGTTGCTCTGTTGATTATGGTAACTTTTGTTAAATCAGCCTGACAATTGACTAATAGTTAAGTGGTGTTAATAATCATACAAATGAATCCTCTGATTTTCCATAGCAATATTAACAAATCCCAATTTACTCTTGTGTAGGATCCCCTTATTCCCTGTGCCACTTAATTCAAATTTCCCTTCTATATTTTTTCCCATGTCGTAATAGAACGAAACTTGACATCAAAATGAACCTTGATAAATCTACTGAATTCGTTGAACTCTATCAAATTATTATTCTATCTCAATAAAACATAGTTCTGCTTTCACTCAGAGTGTTTCGCTCCTTCCGTGGTGAGCAGGATTGGAAATCAGGATTCCAAAACAGATGATTTTAGTGCTTTAAAACACTCATCCACGATAATGGAGAACAGATCATCCACATTTGTGGTAGTACGTTGAATGGGACTGGGCTATGGGGAGTGATACATGCTTGCTAAATGGTTAGCTTGATGTTTAAATGTTATCAGGAACTTAGTTTGGGTCAACTAGCCATCTCCTGAATCAATCTTGGGCATGATTCAGGGGTTAGCATAGACCAGGGACAGTTCTTCGTACTCATCCTGAATGCAACACTTTTTGTTTTGGAGGCAAAGAGATCTGGTGAGTAGTATTTCTGCATATGAGGGGAAACTGCTTTGGTGTGAGGGTGTTGGAGCCTGGCCCAGGCTGCCCAGAGAGGTTGTGGAGTTTCCTTCTCTGGAGGGATTCCAGACCTCCACCATGCTGGGATTCTATAATTCTGAGATTCTGCATTTCTACTTCACCAGAAAACTGTCCCTGGACTTTTTAGTTGCTAATATTAATATAAGATTACTTCAGTCAGGCAGACTACTCAAAGCAGCTTCAAACATGGGTTCCTGCTGAATCCTCAAGCCTTTTCTGTTGAAGAAGCCACTGAAGAAGGTGGAATATATAGCCTTTAGGTGTCATTTTAACACTCACAGGGTTCACTTGTTGATTCAGAAGAAAGTGATCAAGCCCCATGTAACAGATTCAAAGCTGCAGAAGTTGATAGACCATTACACAGTTTATAAAAATCTTTGGCAAAATCTTTACAAAATAACAGGAGAACGTTGGACGCCTTGTCCTCCTCAGACTACCAGGGCAGGAGTGTTGGCGATAGGGAAGTTAAGACAAGAGGAAGGAAATAAAATGCTACACAACTTCTATATTAATTTGTTCTACTTTGATTTCTGCATTTCCTTCATCTTTCTGATTGGAGTTATTTTTAGGCTCTTTAGATATAGACAAAGGCTACAGCTGTGGGGATGGAGCATCTCTCTCTTTGGCTTCATATGGCTCCAGATTCAGAGATGTGAGGTTCAATTAAATTCCTTAAAAATATACTCCAGTGTCATGGTGGAGTTTTTTTTTATAATGCACTTGAGTGAAGTCAGCCCTGTATTGCCCTAACATCCCTTCAAGAGACATGTAGGAAATTTACTTGAGGAAAAAAAAAAAAAATAGACTTTTTGCCTCATAACTGGTTGCGATGGGAGAAAATAAATTGATTTCACATCTGCAGCTATGGAAGAAACGCTGAAAAACACCCCAGGTTTGCATTTTTTGCACTACAGTGCTCAAGGTTGTATCTGTACTACCGAATAAAATGGGTCATTTGAGCCATTCCCATTTCCAAATCACTTGAGAACACGGGAGAGTGCACGTACTCGCTTTTAAAAAAGATTGTGTGGCTCAACGAGCCCTGAGTCAAAACCACAGAGAAAATTACCATAAGCAACAATAAAAGATCGCAGTGATTGGTTTAAGGAGACATTTATTTTTGTGTGTGAATAAAATAATAATATATATATTGCTTCACCTCCTCCAAGAGCTGCATGGGCCCGAACTGATTGAACATCCCTGTGAGGTAGGCTGGAACAGGTGGCCAGGGTGCCAAAGTGACTTGTGTGTTGAAAGCAAAAAAGGGAGTGACTTCAGCGAGGAAAAACCTGGATCTCCAGAAGCAGTGTGCTAACAGGACGTGCCCTCTGGAAGCTTCTTTGAACGCTCATTTGCAGAAGGGTTTAGATAGAGGAGGGATCCATCAAAATCACCTCTTCAAGGCAGTGGAAATGCTGCTGGTAGAAGGGCACGGATCCAGGAAAGCCTTCTCTCCTTACTCCGCTGTAACTCTAAGGATATAGAAGGTCTTGTTATTTTTCTGAAGTGAAATCAAAACTCAACCTCTAAAAGCCTCAATACTTGTTAATTACCTTTCTGAATAAATGCACGGGGTGGGTTCAGCTCGCAGGTTTAAAACCCAACGTTTTGGCACTGGAGAAACGTGTGGTGGGTGCCCATGGGTGCTGGATGTCTATGTTTGCAAATATCCAGCCCACAAGAACTATTGTCACTGGCAAACTAGTTGTGTTACCACTATAACCGAATTGTGATTCATCTTGCCCTAAAATAAAACCCAAGAATTTGATTTAATTACTGAACCACGTAAGTCTAGTGCCATTTGAAGAGCTCTGGGGTATCTGCTTGGCCTCCAGCCATCTTTTCTGAAAAGCATTGTTTTCCCATACGTCATGAGCTGTCTCAGACAGACTTGTACATATGTTTTAAATACTTCAGGGCACTTCAAATGCCACTAAACCTCTCAATGTAGCTTGCACCTATAGCTTGTTCTGTATTAAACTCTTTGTGACAAATTCAAAGAATTCTTTTCAAGCAGCTCAGTAGGTTGGATCCTGAGCTGAAAAAAAAAAAATAAATCTATCAGAATACTCTGTTGGTTTCAAATTCTACTGCTGTATTGGTCAACTCAGCTGAAAATCTAACAGCCCAATAGGAAGAGTTTTAATCCTGAACATCAGTATCCATCAATATCCCATATAGGTACATTCTTCAAAGAAAGAGTATTTCTGTAGAAAGATTACATCTGGAACCGTATTCAAGAGGTCTTGCTCCTTTCCAAGCCCCGACTCTCCTTTGGTCAGGCCTAACAGACATTCTTACAGAAATTTTATGTTGGAGATCTGCCATCTGCTCCTACCAGATGGCAGATCTATTTGCTATCAGTAGAATTTGCTTCCTAAACAGAATAATCATTCACAGAGGCTGAGAGCTCACATCATTCCTTTGTAAAATCACCTAGTAGTAGGTTGCTTCTGTATCATTTACTTTCCTAAGCAGATGCTTCCTTAGCATCTTAATCTCCTGACAACAAACCCATGTCCTAATGCGGGTTTCCTGAACCCACCGTCTGACTGAGGATCCCCAACGTACTGAACAAATGCCATGAAGCCTCTTCCCTAGAGCCGTATCATCACACTCTCTTCAGCTTCTGGGAACCTTTAAACCCTGGTAAGTCTGTAAGTGACAGAATAAGGAGTTCAGGAAAATTCAGAATATATGTTCTGAGTCCTTCCTTTGTTTTGAACCAGGCTCTTTCTGGTTACTTCAATGGTTGAGGCTCTGCCTGAACACCCGTTGGGAGGAGTTATGTCATCACACTTGTCCTTTTCATCAAAAGACAGAGGAACATCTCTTAATTTGTGAGCAAATCTGATGTGTGTGATAGTTACTGCAGGTGGCAATGATCGCCACATGGTAATCAGTAGAACAAAACTATCGTAAGAATTAAACGCCTGAGGAGTATGTGCCATCCTAAGCTAAAGCACATCCTCCCAAAGCATGCTCGAAACCTTAAGGAAAGAAGAAGTGTTGCTATCAGGGAAACTCCAGACATTGTGAGAAAGTGATCTCCAAAGTCAGAAGTGAAATGCATACCCAGTTATATCTAGTCACTAACAAATTCACTCTTCCACACCTTTCTACAAGTGTTGGAAGGCAGAAGAGATGGGAAGAGAAAGAGAAATAGGGTTCTGTGAATGTTTTTCCTCCTTTAAAATTTCAGTTCTTAGGCCATTTTGGAAATGAAAATGACAGAGAAAGGGAGGAGACATTGTTTGCCTTGATGAGTAAAAATATCTTCCTACTGATTTCTTGAAGAGAAATCTTATTTTTTTTTTCCCGATCAAAACTCAAAATAAAAAGAAAAGTATTGAATACTTGGAAATTTTGACCCTCCTGAACTTTTGCTTTCAAATATAACTTCCATTAAAATGGATTTCCTCCTTAAACACGCATCTACGATGTGTACATGTTCATCCTCCACCTAGACTTTCTCACAAACGGCCCTGCGAGCTCCACGGAGTTGTGCATATTATTCAAAAAAAAAAAAAAAAAAAAAAAAAAAATAATGAAGAAACAAATTCCCCCTGATNAATATACTGCAGAATCAAATTCCCTCTGATGCCCTTGGATCCTGCAGCACTTACTTTGCACAGCATTTTAGCAGCCCGCCGTGGCAAGACCCCGAGATGGCAAAAGTGGGTGGGCAGGTCGTAGCACGGCAGAAATTTCCCTGGCTTTTGCACTCAGCTGTGTCGGCAAAAAGAGGATCTGCAGAACCTGTGGGGAAGGGGAAGACATTAAAATCTCAATTTTCAGCCTAGAATGATGAAGGATAAACATGTAATGAATCATAATAAGAATAAATAAATTTAAAGATAATATATCTTGTAAAAAGCATAATAAATGTTGCTTTTTTAGGAAGAGTGCCATCATGAGCACCGATGTTCTTGGTCTCATCCACTGCAAAGCACCATCCCAACAGCATCAGAGTTTTGCTGGTCGCTTTTCTCACCCTACGCACACACTCCTGCGTAAAAGCCCTTTTGTTCCACGCAGGATCTACTTTGCTTCTCACCTGGAGCAGCCTGGAAGAGGAGCAGGACAACAGCGAAGAGCAGGTAGAGGATTCTCATGGCTGCCGGTCGGTTGTGGACCGTGTGCTCCTGCGAAGTGCCTGAAATGTTGACGGAAGGTGAAGTTTGTCTGAGGAAGAGCTGGGAAAAGCACCCGGTATTTATAGGGCCAGTGGGATTGCGCAAGTTTGACGGCTGAGTGCTCTGTCAATAAGTAACTGCAACCAACCTCCTGGAAAGCAGAGTGGTCATCCCCCTTATCGTAGGTTGCGACGAAATGTGCGCTGAACATGTTGCAACCCCCGAGGGTGAATTTCCACTGACCGTGTCAGTTACATAATGTGAGCATCGGCCAAGACCCACCGAGCTGTCATAATTCATACGGCTCCTGCAGACCTGTTTCCAAGACAGGCATAGGGATGGGTCAGGCAGAGGGCTTAGGAGTCGGCCACTGTTGGAGTCTGGTCCCAGTGCTGACCTTGGATCTGTCACTCACTAACAAGTCACATAACATTTTGTCTGTGTCTCCACGTCCCTGTTACCAGGCGGGTGATGTCAAAGGCAGAGGAGAGTATTGGGAAAATGGGAGATTGTACAACTTTGCTTTGTCACTTTTTAAATAGTGTTAGGACATAGAATCATGGAATGGTTTGGGTGGGAAGGGACAATTAAAGGTTCTCTAGTCCAAGTACTCTGCACTGAGCAGGGACATCTGCAACTAGAACAGGTTGCTCAGAGCCCCAACCAACCTCACCTGGAATGGTTCCAGGGATGGGGCATCAACCACCTCTCAGGGCAACCTGGGCCAGTGTTTCACCACCTTCATTGTAAAAAATTTCTTCTTTCTCTCTAATCTAAATCTCTCCTCTTTTAGTTTAAAACCATCACCCCTTATTGTGTCGGGGAACATCCACTCTCACCACAGAGGGCTGGTACAAAGTTTTTTCCCTCCTTTAATTCTCACTTTCTTGCCACCTTGAGTCCTTTGCATTTTTACCAATTTTTCATATCCCCTTTTGTTTTCCGTTATATTGCCCCAAAAGGTTGGGAGAATGGGCTGATTCTATAAAAATCTCAGCAGATATAAAACCTCGAAATGCAAATTCTTCTGGGACTTCAAAGTGTGATCCCTGTTGTGGTAAATTTTCTGAGAAGCATTGGTTAGGGGATCAAAGATCTGAAGGTTCTTCTCTACAACTCCCTGAAAGGAAGTTGGAGCCAGTCAGAGTCAGTCTTTTCTCCCAAGGAACAAGTGATAGGACAAAAGGAAATGGCCTTCAGTTATGCCAGGGGAGGTTTAGGTTGGACATCAGGAACAATTTCTTCCCCACAGGGGTTGTCCAGGCCTGGCCCAGGCTGCCCAGGGCAGCGGTGGAATCCCAATCCCTGGAGGGGGTTCAAAGCTGTGGAGATGTGGTGCTGAGGGACAGGGTTTGGTGGTACCCTGGCAGGGATGGGGTAATGGTTGGACTCAATGATCTTAACGATGTTTCCCAACCAAAATAATTCTATGATTCTATGAAATCCTGTGCTTGGAGATGTCAAACTGCAACTGTTTTGCACCCATGGAAATCCTCCCTTTGCCCAAATACTGTCACCCATAATAAGCAGGTTAATCTCTGCCAAAGCCCAGGCATTTCTGCAGTTCCTAGCTCTGGCTTTCTGCTTCACTGGTTTGCTTCCTTATTACCTCGTTTATTATATTTCTCTCAGAGTTAATGGTATTTTTGTTCCGAGAATTATTTGTAGGATGAAAACATTACCGATGTTTGTGTTTAATCTACATACTAAGAGGCAAACTTAAGCACCCGAGAAAGTAGCAAGAAGGTGAGTTACTTAAGTGTTTATGCAACAAATAACAGTAAGATAAACTAACCAGGAAATGTCAAGCATCCCAGAATGTCCTTTTTTGTACTCTTGCCTTGGAAATGATATCTTTTTTTTTTTTTTTTTTTTTTTTTTTTTGCCAGCAGCTTTCCAACTTTCCCCATTTTTAATGTAGAGGAAAGCTGATTTGTCACTCCCCTCTTCTCTTTCAGAGAGTTGTTATTGTGACACTCCGACAGAGAGATAGACACCTGGCCTTGCAACACGAATATGAAGAAAGCAGGAAACAAAACCCTTTTGTTTTTATGAAGATCTGTTGAAAAGCGAATTTCCCCCGCCTGTCTTGCACATAAACAGAACATAGCTTGTTGAGTCTCCTTCTCTGGAGAGATTCCAAAACCTGCCTGGATACAATCCTGGGCAACCTGCTCTAGTTGAACCTGCTTTATCAGGGTGCAGGGGGGGGTGGATGAGATGATCTCCACAGGCCTCTTCCAACCCCCAACATTCTGTGATTCTGTGAAGATGGTGGTGTGACACTTTGCAAATGGAAGCGTGTTTTTTGAGCACTCATTGCTCCCCAAAGAAGTTGATGGTAGAAAGGAGCGATGTTTTCCACAAATAAAATGTGGCACTGGGGGAGGTGGTGACTACTCTTTGGTATCACAGGAAATATTTGAACAAGCTCTGTTTGCTGTACTGTTTCCCACCTTTGGAACAGAATATATTATGAGAGTCAAATTATTTAAGTGTGAGTGATGCAAACCACCATAGCATTCACAGATTTTTGCTGAATAACCTTAATTCTTGCAGAAGGAAATCATCCCTCCATGAAAGTGAGCAACGCTTCAAGTGCTTCAAGCACAGGCAGCCTGAAAATGTCATTCAGAGCAGCAGGAAAATTCCACAACTTTGACTCCTAGTAAAAACAGACAGGTACAAACTGGTTTCTTAAAACCAGCCCAAACTTGTATAAAACACCTGGGGAGCAAAGCAATTTATGCAGCACTGCAGTGACCTGGGCTGCACCATGATAGTCACATTGAGCTGCGACCCACAGTCGTCAGGGCCCGGAAGGAGACCTGGAGATTGTTGAATGTTAACTTCCAGATATGAGCTGGGAACTCAAGGAGTTGTAGGTACCTACTCCAGAGAAATCAAGATCTCTAAGCAAATAGTTGTTGGGGGGCCTTCATTTATGTCATGGTTTTGGATCAGGGCAGCCCTAAAACCTATAACAGATGTTCTCTGTTAACCTCCCTCCCCAAAGGGGAAGAGAAAAGGCATAAGGGAGAGAGACTTATTGATTAGAAAAGGAATCTAGAACAGCTTTAATGAAAAGGGAAAATAAGAGTGAAATGGAAGATATACAAATAGACACAAGACCAGTATCGAACCCAACCTCCCCTGATGGCAAGTACGTCACCATCACCCCTGATGCTGTGGAGCAGGCACCGGGAAAGTCCCAGGCAGGGTCCGGCAGCAGATGGGAACCGTGTTCAGGAGCTGGATTCCGGTGCTGGATTCAGGAACACTCCGATCAGGATCGAAGGCAGAACGAACAGAGCCCTCCTTGGGTTCCAGCCGTTGAAGGGACGAGGAAGAATCCAAGTAAGGACCCAGAGCAAGAGGCCCCGAGATGAGAGCAACCGAGGCAGGGCCCCCAGCAGCCGAATACGGCGTCTGTGGGATGGGACACCCCGTGGGGCAGTTTAAGGGCACCCGTCTGTCCTCTCCTCCTGCAGGGGCGGCTTTTCCTTTCTGCACCCCCAACGTGGTGCACAAGACCCAGCCGTGGCCTTGCTCTGCGCCCCAGTCCCTGGTACTGACTCTAACCAGGCAGCGTTATCCCTGCCAGGAGCGGCACTGCCGGCGAAAACAGGCTGCTCATTGCAGAAAGGGCAGTGAGGGAAAGGGACTGAGCTGAAAAGTAAAATCACTGACCAGAATTGTTCTGTTACCACTCGAACCAGGACAATTTAAAACCTTATGCAAGAACACTGAAATGTAAATAAGACATGAGACCTCACCTGGAGTAGTGTGTCTGGCTCTGGAGTCCTCAGCACAGGAAAGACGTGGACTTGTTGGAGTGGGTCCAGAGGAAGGCCATGATCAGTGGGCTGAAAGCCAGGCTGGGAGAGTTGGGCTTGCTCAGCCTGGAGAAGACAAGGCTTCATGGAGACCTTCTTGTGGCCTTTCAGGACTTCAAGAAGGCCTATCAGAAAAATAGGGACAATCTTTTGAGCAGAACCTGTTGTGACAGGATGAGGGGTGATGGTTTTAAATTAAGAGAGGGGAGATTCAGACTGGAGACAAGGAAGACGTTTTTCTCTTTGAGGGTGGTGACACCCTGTCCCAGATTGCCCAGAGAAGTGATTGATGCCCCATCCCTGGAACCATTCCAGGTGAGGATGGCTGTGGCTCTGTGCAACCTGTTCTAGTTGCAGATGTCCCTGCTCCCTGCAGGGAGATTTGACTAGATAACCTTTAAAGGACCCTTCCAACCCAAAACATTCCATGATTGTCTATTACAGGCAATCATATTTCACCAATTGCAAATGAGCCTTTACCAAAGTGCTCCAGCAACTGTCCCCCTTCACTGCACCCACAGCCTAACTGTCTTGAATGCCTTTTTGTCTTGCCACTAGCAATTTTTCCTGTTTTATAAATTATTTGGCATTAAGGCGACTATCTCATACACAGATTGGTACCCCGATTAAAGATAAGAATTGCACAGGATTTCCTCACCATACCTGGCTCTGCTTGGGTGCCACTGTCACCAAAGAAAATAAAATGCTTGTGAGTGACATCTTAATCCCACATTGAAAGCCAAGCATTGCAGATCTCTACTTGGAAAGATGGCACACAGTGAGGAATAATACTGAAAGAAAATGTATCACTAATCTAACAAACAATATAAGCCCATGGAAATGGAAGAGGTGACTTGCAATATAATCCTTCAAAGAACAAAGAAAACAAGCCACCTGGAAAACTTCCTTTTAATAAATACCTGGGTTCTTCAATTTACTTAGTTACTTCATTTTTTATCCCTCTGGAAAGCAGCTGACATGGTCTTACATCATGATTCTATGAGGCAATGCATCTAAGGTCGGTATCACAGGCAAAACCCAGTCATCATGATGTAATCAGTTACATGATCTATTTCCAACTTACTGATCAGTGCATTGTACACTGCCCCCAGAAGCTGGAAGTGTATGAAGGATTTGCTTCCTACCACCTGGTGGGCTATGTCTGCTGGGGATGGGAAGAGAAGAGGCAAAGCCTGGTTGGGAACCAAGAGCTCTTTCCTTGTGCCTTCATCATGGAACTGCTTGCTTTTCAATTTCTAGTTTAAGACAAATTATACCGAGGCCAATGCGATGAGGTTCAACAAGGCCAAGGGTCGGGTCCTTCACTTGAGCCACAACAACCCCCTGCAACTTTTCAGACTTGGGGAAACTGAAAACTGCCTGAAAAGTGCTCAGTGCAAAAGGACCTGGAGGTGTTGGTCAACAATTGGCTGAAGATGAGCCAGCAGTGTGCCCAGGTGGCCAAGAAGACCACCAGCATCCTGGCTTGGATCAGCACTAGTGAGGCGAGCAGGACTAGGGCAGGGATCATACCCCTGTACTTTGGAATCCTGGGTTCAGTTTTGGTCCCCTCACTACAAGAAGGACATTGAGGAGTCCAGAGAAGGGGGCTGGGGAAGGGTCTAGAGCAGGAGCCTTTGAGAAGTGGCTGAGGGACCTGGGGTTGTTGTTGAACCTGGGAAAAAAGGAGTCTCAGGGGAGACCTTCTTGCTCTCGACAACTCGCTGAAAGGAGGTTGTACAGTGGTGGGTGCTGGTGTCTTCTCCCAAGTAACAAGTGATAGGACAAGAGGAAATGACCTTAAGTTGCCCCAGTGGAGGTTTAAGTTCGATATTAAGATTTTTTTCACTGAAAGGGTTGTCAAGCATTAGAACAAGCTGCCCTGGAAGGTGGTTGAATCACCATCCCCGGACGTGTTTTAAAGTCCTTTAGATATGGGACATGGTTTAGCAGTGGACATGTAGAGTATGTTTTATGGTTGGACTTGATGGTCTTGAAGATCTTTTCCAACCTAGATGATTCTATAATTCTATGATTCTAAGTTTCAGTTGATTTTCTTCTTGGAACAGCAATCTGTGTGTTGAAAACACAGTATAGAACTGTATCATTTCCTAGGGGTCAGAGACAGGACCTTAAGCTTCTCTTTGATATCTGCTGTCTCTGACCTTTAAGTATCTCCTTGAAATAAGCATTTATGAGGTGAGCCTCTGGGAGCACCATGTAAACCTGCTCTCTGTCTCCCTTCTTATTTCATCTCCCCATCCTTGGACAGTGTTTCCCCACTATTCTGGTCCTCGTGCTGGGGGATGAGACTTTGTCCAGTCTTAGCTGGGAGCAGGACTGGTATGGTAGCACCCACAGAGGCCAGCCTGAAAGGATCCCTCAAAAGGAAAGGGAAGCCGTGGAGCTGAACTCCCTTGTTCATGAACACACTGATAGGGAATAAAGCAGTCTGATTTTCATCTGCTGAAGTTGACAAAATGCTCAAGGCCATTTGCAGGGATCCACCCCCACATCAGCTGAGAGGGTCACTTCCAGCCTTCTGCCTAAAGGTCTCCATAGAGCCACCCACGGCTAATAGCTCCCACTCCTCCGTGCATGACTTTGCTGGGAAACCATGCCTTTAACAGCAGCACCTCAACCTCCCCCTCCTCGAATGAGATTCCTCCTGGGTAATGAACCAGACACTGCCAAACAAATGACCTTTGGAAAGGCTGAGACTTGCTAATAGCATTACGGGCTACATTTCTCAAGAGTTCCCTGCAGAGTTTTCACACCCATGTCTTTCCTGTGGTTGTAAAACAGCCTCACGCATCCTTTACCCTCATCTCCAGCCCTTCAGAGGGACACTGTGTATGGATTTGTGGGTGCTGGTACAAAGATCAAGGGTAAAGGTCTGGCCTTGATAATGGATTAATAAGAAATAGCAAAAAGCTTAACTCTATTGTTGTAAAAACCTGTCACCTCTTCACAAATACGTCCCATGATGTTCTTTCAGTAGGACTTGCAAGGCAGAGTCCCTGGACTGCCTAATCGGATCATTTGAAGCTGATTGTCAATGGGTATGTATTTGTCCTTAAGATTTGGATTTTTTTTTTTCTGTCTGCGTCCTTCCATTGGGTTGAGACAGAAGAATAGATGATGAACAGGGAAATTTTGGTATGTCAGAAGTTATTCTGGTTTACCTTCCTGTGTATTGATGGAGTCTGGGGTTGGGTCACAGTGGAGCTAGTCTAACAGTGGGTGAGATTAAGGTTGTTAGAGGAAGGAGGGTAAGGAGAGTTGTGTCAATAATGCCTCTAAACATGGCAGGGATCATTCCTCAGGCAACTAGGATGGCTGGCCACATCCATACTGTTAAATCCTTTCACTCTCCAGAGTAAGGTGGATGAATTAAAACTGTCTATCGGGAAGGGTCTCTGGCCTGTGCCAACCCCCATCTGTGCCCAGAGATAGTTTGGGTTGATGCTGATTGGCCTGAGCCCAGACTGTGCTCAGATAAGCTCATATTATAGAGCCTGTACCTCTACCCCTACATTGATTTACTTGCCAACATGAATATGATGCTCCCCCAGGCGACTTTGCTCTGGATGTTCTCACAGGAGAGGGTAGATACAGCCTTTCCCTCTCCCCTCACTCCTCCTCCTGTCTCACTCACTCCTCCTGCCCCCAAACCTCAGATATGCAGTTATACTGTTTGCACCAAAGCTTTTGCAATCACAGCACACATAAGCGAAATCTCTGGCTTTCCCTCTGTGAACGAATTGGCCCCTTGGATTACAACAGTTCTTTATTTAATCAGTTATTTCACCAGTATGCAGGTCATAGGTCTTGTGTAGTGATTTAGTGGCAAGTTTGGAGAACAGGAGTATGATTTAAGATCTCAGAAGCATAAAGGAAAGAAGGAAAGAAGCAAGCAAGCAAGCTAGCAAGAAAACTGTGGGACTGTCATGGGTTGGGGCTGTCCTGGCCATTAAGTGAATGACAGAGGCTCCCTATAAACCTCTCTTGCTTCACAGAAGGCAAAAAGAATAAGGGAGAGTGACCTATGGGTTGGAAAAAAGAAACTAAATAAGCTTTAATGAAACAGAAACAACAACAATAAAAATAATATTGATAAACGAATAATGAAATATATACAAATATGTGCAAACTCAATTTCAAATTCCCCCAGAATCCAGGCTGTAATCAGCGATAGACAGGAATTGGGTTCAGGAACTGGATTCAGGAACACACGGATTAGGATCAAAGGCATACTGGACAGAGTCCTCCTCGGACACTGGACATTGAGGAAGAGGCTTGACCCTGGTGACCCCTCAGCTTTACACTGAAGATGCCGTACATGGGATGGAGCCCTCGCTGCTCAGTTGGGGGTCACCTGTCCTGGCCGCTCCTCCCCACAGGTGACACCTTTGACTTTCTGCACCCCCAACGTGGTGCTCAAGACTGAGCAGTGACCTTGGTCTGCAGAAGAGCAAGTATCAGCAGGAGCCTTTCTGCACAGACCAACCCTTGGCAGTGACTCTAAACACGGAGCGTTATCCCTGCTGGGAGCAGAGACTGGCTGGGAAAACCTGCCCTGAACTTCAGGCAGCGCAGGGGCTGAGAAGAGATTGAGCTGAGAAGTGGAATCACTGAACAGAGTTAGTTCTGTTCTAGCTCCAACCAGGACAGGGACCAAATCATTTTGGGCAGACAATTTCTGCTCTTAAGTAAGCAACAAAATCCTGGTGAAAAGTTCATGCAAAAGAAAAAAATAAATTGATGGCTTTCCTCTGCACAAAATACTAAGAAGCAGTTGTACACCTTCCCCTGCCACAAACCTTTTGAGTAGGGTGTGCTGAGAAAACACCATGACTATGAGATCAGGCACCCATGATGAGTGTACTGATAATAGTAAAGTGAATTGTGACCCAATATAGAATCGTAGAATCATCGAATCATAGAATCATAGGATCATAGAATGCTTTGTTGGAAGGGACATTTAAAGGCTATCTCGTCCAGCTCCCTTGCACTAAGCAGGGACATCAACAACTAGAGCAGGTTGCTCAGAGCCCCAGCCAATCTCCCCTGGCGTGGTTCCAGGGCGGGAGCATCAACCACCTCTCTGGGCAACCTGGGCCAGGCTCTCACCATCCTCACTGTAAAGTATTTCTTCCTTCTTGCCAGTCTAAGTCTCCCTCTTTTAATTTGAAACCATCACCCCGTTTCCTAATATGCCCTGCTCAAATACCTGTCCTCATCTTTCTTGTCGCCCCCCTGGAAGTCCTGAAAGGCCTCAAGAAGGTCTCCGTGGAGCCTTGTCTTCTCCAGGCTGAACGAGCCCAGTTCTCCCAGCCTGGCCTCCCAGCAGAGGGTTCCATCCCTCAGATAATTTTTGTAGCCATTGAAACCATTGCCTAGGAGTTAGCTTCCCTCCACAAACAGAAGAATTTTTTAAAAGATCCATCAGAAAAAAAATGACCTTGCTTTCATCACTAATAGGGAGAAATGACCTTTTCCTCAGCTTAGACAGCGAAGCTTGGGTCAACAGGGAAATGAAAATGAAACCTCAGCTTCCAGTGCAGTCATGGGATCCTGCTAGAAGTGAGAACACCCTGGCGACACAGCAGTGGCACAGGTGTTCATACAGCCAGAAAAAAATTCTCATTGTCTGACAGCGTATTTTAAATATCTGTAATTGCTTTCACCAGACACAGAAAATCCAGAGGTGGACCTGATCTAGTGCTGTGAGCAGGGGTCTCAACTTTCAAAATCTGGGCTCGCGCTCACAAGCTTCATGTCCTCCTCTTATTGAGCTCATCGTATGTCAATACTTAGAATAAACTGTTCTGTGTAATGGTCCTCGGTAGGGCTGATGACCATTTTCTGAGAACTAGATTTTCCATGGAAATACAAATCTGAAACAGCATTTGTTACAAGAATTTGCAATTTTATGGAATATATTTAAGCCTTTCTCCCTCACACTTCCCTATCTGATAGAGTCTCAAAGAATGTCCTTGTTTATGCAAGGTAGAGTGTTTTAACTAGAAAAAAATCAAAGGCCCTCAAGATTATTCAATAATTTGGTTATTAAGTAACCTATGACTATTTTCCTTATGTGGGAGACATCAAGTTCTACTGCCTGGTGAAATGTCCCCTTTGACAACCTCATCACCAGCCAGTCCTTGCCTGTCTTGGGATTCAATTCACTCCTGCTTTTTTTTAAAAAAAAACAACACAAAAACATACTTTAAAAAGTCATAAAAGTGAGTGTGAATTGAAGAGTGAGAATGATTGTAAATCTCCGCATTTTTTATAAAGTGCAAAAGCTGTTTTCACTGGCTGCAGCAAAAATAACACTTCTAAGCTGGGGGGGTGGACTTGATGATCTCCAGAGGTCCCTTCCAACCTCTACTATTCTATGATTCTATGATTCTATAAGCAGATGTATTCCAAAATAATACTTTGTACCAGATACCATTCTCTTCTTTTGCTATCCCACCGAAATCACCCAGCAACTTGTGGTATATTGGGTTGGGTTTTTTCCCATTGTGGAAAATCTGCAAAAGAAAATATCTGAGTTTCCTTCCCTTCAGAGAAGATAAAGGGACAGAAAATCACATCACAGAGGTGGTATAAATCTCACCCCTGGTTCAGCAGCGATCGCAGCTGAGTGAATTCACTCAGCACGTCCAGGGTTGGGCGTGTACAGGTCTGGTCCACAGTCAGGAGACATCTCCCCCGCCTTTGGGTGCTCCCCTTGCTTATTTGATTTTGGAAGATCCAAGGACATTTAAGCTTATCTAGTTGAAGATGTCCCTGCTCGTTGCAGGGGAGCTGGACTAAAGACTTTTAAAGGTCCCTTCTAACCCAAAACATTCTGCTGTCTGGGATACGTTAACCGATGGTGAAGTAGCGACCTCTGGAGGACAGCCACCGATTAAGTCCTCTACTCAACCCATCAGTGACACATCAGTTTTGAGACAGGAGACAGGGACTCTTAGGTCTACATTCAGCAAATAAGTGAGAATAGGGGTCATGGAAAGACTTGCACTTAGGTGTTTGGTACAGACTTAGGAATAGTTGAAGCATCCTGAAGGACCGTGCTCTCCTTGGTTCACCAGATTCTTCTGCCTTCTGTCTGCGGCTGTGATTCCCAGGCAGTCAGGCTCAGGGCATCACCAGGGCTCTCTAGAGCTGTGAAGCCCGGCTGTGGGATGGTCTGAGCCCAGGACTTGTCTGTTTTGCCCTCTATCTCCATGCCCTAAGACACTTGTGGGTGGTGCCAGGCACGCTATGGGTAGAAAGGGTGTCTTTCAGGGCTTGATAACCACAGGACAGGAAAACCTGTAGATTAAGCTTCTCAGACTTTCAGGCTAGCTGCATTGCCAAAGCCCACGTGCAATCCCGCTGCCCATTAAACCATGGAAATGACCTTTTTGAGACACTCCATCTAGCAGGTATCTTTAGTTGGTTTTCCTTACTGGCTAAATAACTTTTGGGTGGCTACATGAGCTTCTGAAGATATTAGTCCAGTACTATTAGTTCAGAAATCCCCATTCAGCTCTTGTCCAAACATTGGGAACACACCTGAGTTCCTTGGAAGTGTGAGATCAAGCCTGCCTTTTTAGGTGAGTCCCACACTCATGTTGTTCTCACAGACTTTTGGATCAGCGTCCTCCTGCATGTACAGGATGCAGAACCATAGGACTTTATTTCCTGCTAAATGCCTGATCCTGGCACAGGAGTAGGAACGTGGATCTCCTATGGGAGGGTGGAACTGCTGGTGCAGGTAAAGCTGGGGAAATTACTTTTTTTCCCTCTACTCTTTTCTTGTCTTTATCATCTCTCCATTGTCTTTTCTTTATGCCTTCTGTTTATGTCTTTTAAAACTTACCTTTAAAAAGTCCTTAAGACTCTAACTACTTTTAAGGAACTATAACTCATAGAAGGTCATTCCTATAGCTTTGAGTTTATTTTTTTTTCCCAGACTTCCGTTTTCTTCATCCATCTCAACAAGAAATGCCTGAGAGACCATGGAGAGAGGAAGTAAAGGGAGTTAGAGATCCTGATGACTACTCCTGACAGCTTGGTTTTGGTTCTCCACAACCAGATGCTTCAACAGAATCAACAAAAAGACAACAACGTGGTAAAGCAAGTCCAGTGAGAGTCGCCAAGGTGGTGGGGGACTCAGGTACCTGAGATGTGAGGAGAAATGGAATGAATCAGATTTATTCAACCTGAGGAAGAACTCGTAAAGGGATCTTATCATAGAATGGCTTGAGTTGAAAAGGACCTTAAAAATCATCTTGTTCCAACTCCCCTGTCATGGGCAGGGACACCTCCCACTAGAGCAGGTTTCTCAGAGCCTCATCCAGCCTGATCTTCAACATATCCAGTGATGGAGCGTCCGCAACTTCTCTGGGCAACCCATTCCAGTGTCTCACCACCCTCAGAGTAAAGCACTTCTTCCTAATGTCTAATCTAAATCTTATCCTAACCTTCAACCACCTAACCAACCAAGAGTAGGTGGACCTCGATCTTTCTCAGAGCACACAGAGGTAAGATGGGAGGCAAAAACCACAAAGAGCAACAAGACAACAGGTTGCCACAGCGTGGCAGGCTCACGAGGGCCAGTGCTGCAATGGATAATGTGCCCTGCTATGGATCAGGAGACTGCAGGCTGGGCCTTTTGTAGAAGTCTTCATCTGGAGTCAGATGCCCTTGCTTTTCTGGAGGCTGATGTGGACCAGGAAAAGTGGTACCCAGATGTGGAGTCACAGCTGGGATGTCAACTAATCTTGTCTCCTCTATAGAAATATGATGAGGGAAAGCTGAGTTATCCAGATACTTCCTGACACTCATCCAGCAAGGAAAGACCACTCTTCCACGGCTCGTTAGTTCCATCCTTCACCAGGGTTATGGGTTACAGAGTGGGAGGGCAAAAACAACTGCCTGTGAGATGCCCACTGCTACAGTGTTACTAGCATGAGAAGCAGGCCATCCTGACCCCGGTGTGATTTGAACACACAGCCTTCTGATCTGGAGTCAGACGCGCTACCATTGCGCCACGAGGTCAGGGCTGGAGCATCTTCTGCCCAAATGTCATCCTGGACTTTATGGTCACTGGCTACCCTTTGAGGGAAGGGGACAAAGGAGTGGGACCATCTTTGCCAGTTGCCTTACTAAGTCTGGAAGGAGGTTTCCAAATGAGATACTTCAGAGGAGGAAGGTCAAAACATGATCACTGCCCAGAGAAGTCCTGTGAGGGGCCTCTCCCAGGACTCCTGAGCATGATGTCTTCAGAGGGACAGGAGGGATGGTGACGCACCAAGTCCCTGGGGAGAGAGATCTCATTCACAGACACGCAGCACCCAGCTCAAGTCCTGTGGCAGGAGGGACTCTCATGCCTTTTGCACAGTCTGTCCGGGGTCACCTTCCCCTCAACAGGAGTATGGAGCATGCTTTGAGTTCAACTGCTCACACATATCCTAGGCCCACGCTGTTCACTCTGCTCCTCTGTCCTGTCCCTCCCTGGGCTTTCACACTCCAGACAGGTCAATGCACTGGGGGAACAACTTCCTCAGGAAATGACTGGAAACAGTGACCATGGATTCACCAAAACCAGACCACTCTTGGTTGGCATGATAGGGTGCTTAGAACTGATGACTTCCTCAGGGGTCAATAGGAAACCAAGGAACATTGCTTATCTTGACTATCTTTTGATCTCTGATGGGGTCTCCCAGAGGTACCGGTGTAGCAGGACACAGACACAGAGTGTCTAAGCTGAATTACAGGGTGGCTGGCAAAGTGGGTGGGCCACAGGGCCACGGGGGTTGCAGTCAGTGGTTGGCAGTCCAACTGGTGTTCCTCACTGCTTGATGTTGCACTGGACGCTCTTTGGTGTCTTTCTGATGGATGCAGAAGATGTTCTAGAGAACAAAGAACATAGGCAGCCTGCCAGGCCCTCAGAGATGGCCGGGGCTGGGGCCAGTGGCGCAATGGACAACGCGCCTGACTACGGATCAGGAGATTGTAGGTTCGACTCCTGCCTGGCTCGACACTTTTAGCTTGGTGGCAGCTCCTCCTTCCCCCTTCTGCAAGGACCTTCTTTCTCCTGCCCATCCTGCACCCTGTGGGCTTTCTGCAGAGCAAAAAGTTGGGGCGTCCTCTTGTGCTACAGGATGGAAAGACTTCCTCCAGACCTTATGGTGGAGGTTGGTACTCCAAAACGGTCAAAGCTGGGGCCCACACCACAACCAGGGGCACCACAGCAAATCCCACAGCAGAATGAAGTCACCTTCTGAACTATCACCCTGTAGGCTGGACAGACTGACCACTCTCTGGCTTTCTTGGCACATCATGTGCTAGGGTTTGCCAGACACCTTTGAGGTTCATAACAGTTTCGCTGCTCTTTGTCAGTGCCTTGCAAAGTTCTATGTGCGACTTTCATGAGCCCCATGGAAAGCATGGACAGGCCACCTGCCTGCAGGACTGAACCAAGCCTGGCCTCAGTGTGATTCAGACACCCAACCTCATAATCCAGCTGCAGATGCACTGCTCTCCTGCCACAAGGCCAGGGTGGAAGGATGCAGCACCCAGGCATCTCAGATCCCTCACTTCTATGACTTTGCAACTTTCTTGTAGAAATGAGGATTCCTCAGGAGAATCTGTGATACATCAGACAGGAAGAGGCAGAAGTATGGCTGCCAGCTCAAAAAGATGTGGAAAAGCATGGAAAAAGACAAAATCAGGTTTACTCTGTGTTGTCAGTGTCTTGTTTGTACTGAGGAGTTCCATTTTGGACATACAATGTTCTCAGGAGACCAACGGGTCAATGATGCCCTCAGAAGTGTTAGATGTTGGGCAGTAGTCCCTCCTCTTAAGCTGATGGCCATGTCCTTACTAGGACAGCCCAGCATACAGTTGGCCTTCATGGGTGCAAGAGCACACTGCTGACTCTTTTTCAAGTTGGTGTTCTCCAGGACCCTCTGTGTGCTTTTCTGCACAGCTATTTGCTTGACAGTCCCCTCCAGGGTGTAGTGCTGCGTGAGGTTATCCCATCCCAGATGCAGGATGTTGTGTTTGCCTTTGCTGAACTTCCTTCACGCTGCCCAGGCCACTCTGACCGACAACTGTCACTGCCAGTGTCAGCTGCTCCCCTCTCCACTGGTACCATCCATGAACTCCCATAGGATTCATCCTACTCCATTACTGGGTGTGTCAGTGAAGATGTTCAACAGTATCAGCGTTAACATTGACCCCTGAGAAGCACTAGGAGGAATTAACCACCATTTTCACATCCAACCTCTGACCACAACCTTCAAGCCCAATGTCCCAGACCATTTTCTACCTACTCCTCGTCCACCGTTCCTAGTGAGGCTTCAAGTAGCTTTCAGTCAGTGGGGGTCAGGAAGACAGAGAGGAGCTCTGCACAGGGCTTATGGGGAAAACACACCCTCAGAGACCTCAGGAGCAATCCTGCTGCTCAGCAGTCCAGGAGGTCAGCAGGTCAAGCCAAAAAGGCCTTGAGGAGTAGTGGGTCTTGAAGCAGGTGGCAGGTCTGCAGCTTTGACAAAGTATTTTGCAAGATGATGCTCCTGCGATGATGACATCAGCGAGATAGGAAAAAAGCCTGGAAGGGGAAAAACCTCATGAAGACAGCTGTCCCCTGTCACCTCCACAACAACCAGACAGTTTCTGAGCGAGCCAGGCAGGAGTCAAACCTGCAATCTCCTGATCCGTAGTCAGGCACGTTGTCCATTGCACCACTGACCCCAGCTCTTTGGTCCCATCTGGTGCCCCTACTGTGCTTTCTGAACCATCTGGGTATGTTGGTGGTCAAATGGAAGTGGCAAGACCTCACTTAGCTCCCTCCTGTCTGATACATGACAGCCTTGACCTACTCACCTATGAGGGTGAGGCCAGTACCGGTCCACTTACTCCTGCCTGATAACAAAGGGCAGAGCAAATGAGCTGTGGGTAGTGAGACCTTGCTGGTTGGCCAATTGGTCTGGACTAGCCTGTACATGGGCATCTTCAATCTTCCTTGTTCAAGGTGGAGGTGACAAGTCCAAGAGCCTGCCAACATAAGATGGAGCAGCAAAAGCTGTAGCACATGTAGATACGGTGCTTAGTGACATGGTTTATTGGTGGACTCGGTAATGCTGGGTTAATAGTTGGACTTGATGATCTTAAAGGTTTCTTCCAACCTAAATGAGCCTATGTTTCTATAAAAGAATATGGAAACAAGAACTTCCCATTGAATAGTGGAATGATTCAGGTTGGAAATGACATGCAGTGGTCTCTAGTCCAAACTTCTGCTCAATTACACATTCAGATCTGTGCCTTGCCTGCCTGAATGCTGAATAACCCCAAAGATGAAGTCTCGCTGGGCCCTTCTTTCAGTGATTTACCACCCTCATGGTGAAGTTTATTTTTGCCAGTATATTCACTCAGAACCTCTCCTGATGCCAGAGAAGCTTTTGCTGTGTAGAAAGTGCATCAAGAAGGGAAAAACACCGATGAGAAGCAGGCCACCATGGAGAAAGAGGTCTCCTGTCACCATCAGTGACCACGAAAATGTCGAGCCAGGCAGGAGTCGAACCTACAATCTCCTGATCCGTAGTCAGGCGCGTTGTCCATTGCGCCACTGGCCCCAGCCCTCCTGTATCTCTGGGGGCTTCCCATCACTGGATGGGCTTGGAAAGGGGAACAGGGGAGAGTGCAAGAGGATATAGTTAAGGAAGGAAAGAAAAGAAAGAAGGGAAGGAAGGAAGGAAGCAAGCAAGCAAGCAAGCAAGCAAGCAAGCAAGCAAGCAAGGAAGCAAGGAAGCAAGGAAGGAACGGAAGGAAGGAAGGAAAGGAAAAGAAGATTTTATGAGATCCCTGGAAGGCAGGTGATCTAATCGCTTTGCTCAGAGCACAGAAGTCTTTGACATTAGGTTGTTCTGTTAGTTGAGCTTTGAATGTCTCCAAGGATGTTAACTCCCGTTTTAAGGTGTGACCCTCAGATATTTGATCTTTTTTTTCTTATCTTGTCAGAGATTTTTCTTGATATTTTTGGGGATCCATCCTCTATGCCCACAAGAAAAGCCTGGCTCCACTTTCTCTGTATGTCTGGCCAGCAGATCAGGGTAGGGGATTCTGCCCCTCTGCTCCCAGGGCTCTGGGGAGACCCTCCCTTGCAGGGCTGGGTCCACCTCTGGAGTCCTTAGCACAGGAGAGACAAGGACCTGTTGGAGATGGGCCAGAAGAGCCCCAGCAATGATCAGGTACTAGAAGATTGTGATCCAGTCCTTATTAAAGCCTCCTTTTCCCAGGTCAAATAAACTTGGTCCCCTTGGCTTCTCCTCATGCAGTGAGTACACCAACAACAGCCCATTTTGATGGCCCTCCACTGGACTTGTTCCAGTTGATCAATGTCCTTGTACTGGGGAGCCCAAAGCTGGAGGCAGAGTTCCCTGTGTGGAACATGAGTAAGAAGTGGAAGTAGAGGGATGTCAGTAGTGATGAGCCAAGTGGCCAACCTCCACTATAAAGTCTGGAGGAACCTTTCCATCCTGCAGCACAAGAGGACGCCCCAACTTTTTGCT
>VWZK01002718.1:0-26355 GCA_013396935.1 Baryphthengus martii
GAGCCCAGAACTGGACCCAATATTCCAGAGATGGTCTCCCTGGGGCAGGGTAGAAGGGCAGGATAACCTCCCTCGACCTGCTGTCCACATTTTTCTTCCTGCATCCCAGGAGATCATTGGTCTTCTTGGCCATGAGGGTACACTTCTGGTTCACGGTTAACCTGTTGTGCACCAGAACTCCCAGGTTCTTCTCCACAGACCTTGTATCAGCATAAATTTTTCTCTCTGACTTTGCTCTTTCACATTCTGCACACTGAGTATCTCCTGTTGGCACTATCTCTACTTCCCATCCGACATTTTAGTATGGTTTTGAGTACTGCCCAGTTTTTTCTGTTTTGAAAGGTCCTATCCAGACAGAAGTCCCAGGATACCTTGCTGTTTTCTGTCTCTGTTCTCATCAAGGCCTTAGATGTGAAATACCCTTTTCTAATCTGGCAGTTTTATTGGAGTTGCGTGCGTTCATTTTGGATTCTGGCCAAAACATCCATTTTTGGAGATCTTTCTAAACTAATACTGTTCTGTGTTTCTTGGCTACTTTCCTACGCTTTTAATTCACCCTCTCCCCACCTCCCAGAAATACCACTATCAGGATTTTGTCACGGCCTTTTCTCCTGATGTCATGTTACTGATGGGGATTTCTGACACTTATCAGTCCCACGGGTGTTCTGTGACATTTTTTCCTGGAAGGGTCCATCCTTGTGCCAATTCTGCTTCAAAAGGGGCATTTTCTTCACCCCAAATTCCAAAACAAATGCCAAAACCAATCATCTTGTCACTGCCTTTCCTTGACCTGGAGATACTGATATGCAGATGGAGAATGAAGTTTCATCAAAGTTTAATCAAGCTGGATATAAATTCACCTAATTTAAGACAAGTTTCTAGTTTGAGTAAATCACCTTGAGTCCGCCCTTGGTCAATAGGAATAAGTTGGTACTTAGAGAAGGTGTTTCATCACATCCAGAGGTAGCTATGTTGGAGAGGTGGCTGAGGGCATCTTCAGGCTCATAGCTCTACATCACCTTGGTTAAATGGCTCATTAAGATTAATTGCCAAGGTATCAATCTGCACACAGACTAAGACCACTTTTAAAGAGTCTTCATTTAAGCAAGTTGTCCAAACACCAATAAATGGCAATCTCATCAGCTCAGACCATGGGCACTAATTGGTGGTTAAACATCCACATTTATTGCCTTTTGAGACACTCTGGAAATCCTTCCCTGACTAACTCTCATGTTATAAAGTTGAGTGTCTGATGCATCCCTATCTTTTAGCTGAATAAGTCAATAAAAAGATGAAATCACTCTGATGTCTCCAAGGAGGCAAGCACACAGGAACAAGGAATGTTATAGGTCCATCACTTTACCATGGTAGGTAGATAGAAGGATCCTGGGCCATGTGTTCTACCTCTGATCTCTGAAGTGCTCACAGGCTGGTGTAGAACCCTTCCCCATAGTGTCCTTGATTGTAGCAGAGATGTGAATTTTTCTAGTAGATCATAGAATTATAGAATTGTTTTGATTGGAAGAGACCTTCCAGATCCTCAAGTCCAAGCATTGCCCCAGCACTGTCAAGTCCCTCAGCACCACATTCTCCATGGCTTGGAAATTCCACCAGGGATGGGGACTCCACCTGCCCTGGGCAGCCTGGGCCAGTCCTGGACAACCCTGGAGGGCAAGAAACTGTTCCTCAGCTCCAACCTAAACTCCTCCTCTGGGCCAGCTTGAGGCTATTGAGATGGAAATAGTTAACAGATTACACTGAATTCCTAGATATGTAGGACACTGGTTTTGGTTCAAATCCCACAAGAACGTGTCATTTTTACAATTGATTTACTTTAATTCCTTCTGGTTCCTGAGATAACAAATATTCCTGCATAACTAACTGAGCACCAGCTCTGACCCAGGCCTGGACAGGTCAGGTTTGTGTTTTACATCTTTACAGCATACAACACATTGTAGTCCAGATGGGCTAGAGCAGCCCATTCACTTCCATGTGCAGTAGAATCAGGAGCCGGTCATACATTATTTTCCTTGGCTGACACCTTGAAATAGGTTGAAGCATTTCTCCTTCCCTGCAGAGATGAAGGGAACTGGTTTGCAATGGAGAAGCAGCAGCTGCACATCTGCCAAAGGGGAGAAGGTTGTGACTGCATCACCATTCCCTCTACTCTCCCGTTCTCCCTCGTTGCAGAGGGTGTGTAGAACCCTTCAGCGATGCGTTGACATGAAGAGCAGCCAGTCTATGAAGCGGCACGTTGCTGGCAGGCCTCCACACCTACAGAAACCATATCTGTATCCCAGCACGACCAGCCACTCCTGGGCAGAATTCAAAAGGAGCTGGCGCAGACGGGGAGGACTGTGGAAATCCCATCCTGGTGTGGTCTGAAGTTTGGGTCATCTCTCTTCTGCAAAGGGTGTTTCACCCTGTTTGATCAACCCTCCTCCTGCCATGTGGTTGTAGCATGTCTGGATGCTTTGTAGAGGATGGACCTTCCAGGTTTATAATGAGAGATAGTGAGAAAGAGGCTGCAGCTAGTCCTGTGTCTTCCAGGAAGGAATATCTAGGAGCTCTTTCTGTCTGTACAGGCTCCTTCTTCTCTTTTTGCACCCAGACAGTGCTCTCTCTGAATTCAGACGACTTGAAGCTGCCCTAAATTTTACCAGATAATCACTTCCTGAAAGCCTAACTGGATTGTATGTCTTGAGCAAGTTCCAGGAGATTTTGTGAGATGGAAGGGTCCAGTTGAGGACATAACAGCAACTATACCTCTCTCTCCTTGCCCTCTATTAAAATAAAATCACAGTTTTGCAGGATTTATCTCAAACTCATGCTTACTTCCTAGCAAACAAAGATTTTTCCCTCTTGACAAATAGCAGGGAGACCTGGTGACAGATGAGGCAACCAAGGAGGTAACATCCAAACTCTCTTTAAAGTATGACACCTCTAACCAGCACTGTCAAAACCTTCCCCTGCAAACCATACATTCACTCACTTAAGAAAACAGCATGACCGTGGGAACAATAAACCCTCTGTTGCCCAAATGCATTTATGTTGGCTCACTTAAGCTTGAGCACTGACATCAAGAGGAGTACATAATTTTTAATTTTTTTTTTCTTTCTTCTGTTCCTAAAACATACAGGTTTTCCCCACTGGAGTTACAGGAAAGGGCTCTATTAGCACAGGACTAAGATTTTGCTCAGAGGCCTCCTGGTAGCAACGGCAAAATCCAGGAGATGTTAGCACCTGCCTATATAACATGTCCACCACCTCCTGTTCCTCTCTGTTGACAGCGCATTAAGAAGTACTTGCGCCTGGTTTTGGCCCTAATTAATTTTGATTCATGTGGTTGTGCTTCATCTTCTCTTCTCATAGGCTGTAATTTCCCTCCTTGCTTGATGGCATTTCCTTTAGCTGGCACTCCACTAATGACACGTTTGCATGGCCCCTGTAGCTCAGGAGCTTTTGCTGCTGGTGAACATGTCAAACCATTGGCTTTGTCAGCCAGAAGAGGACAAAGATGCATTAAATATGCCACAATTGTTTCAGAAGACAGACAAACCCAAACATTTTTCAGTCGCTGAAGTTTGCTGAAAACTGAATTATATGCTGGTTGTTATTTTTTGTATTTTTGTTGTATCAATAGGAAACATGCAATTTTTTTGCTTTCATTTGAAAAATTGCTTACATCAAAAGACAGAGAGAAAAAAACCTTCCCCCCCCTCCCCCATATATCTTTTCCATTAACATCATTAGGTAGATGGAAATATTTCACACAGAAGCAGAAGACAGCATTACAGAATCAATGTTGACTGTGTCTTCAGCTGAAAGATCAGATGAAGGTCGGGAATGTCTTCTTCACAGAGCTTCTGAGATAAGAAGAGATATATGAAAGAAGCAAAGCTCCCCAAAATCCTGGGCCGAGTTTAGATTCATTTGCAGATGAGCCATGTCTCAATGAGAAAAAAACCCAACAAAACAAAGACATATTAACCTACTGGGAATATTGTAAAAAATGTCATGCCTGAGCTGTGTCAACTGGAAAAAGTCACTCTGACAGTTACAGCAACACAAGTGTGTGCTGAAAGAGCATTTTCAGTCCTCAGATTTATCATGTCACTTCAGACACGCAGCATGACAGGATAAATTAGATGTTATTTTATCGCTAAAACAAAGTGCTCTTAAAACCCCCTGTGTTTATGTGACAACATAAGAACAGTACTCAGAAATATTTTTTTTTGTCATTAAAGTCAGAAAATAAATGATAGGTCAAAACAACAAAATAGTTTTAGTTTTGAATTTCAACACTGTTTTGAACTGAAGACTGGAGTTTGATGGGTGTGTGTTCTGACTGGTTTGTTCTAGTAACTAAACATTTGTTTTATTTTTGTGATGTCTTGAACTGGATCTGAACTCGAACTGGATATAACTGATCCTATCTCCAAAATGAGTGGAATAGCTGTCCAGCTTTGAAAGACCTTCTTAGTCCCAAAGATAAATATATATTAAAAAATAAAATAGATTAATACCCGTCCTTTGGTTCCAAAGCCACAATTATGTCGTCATGACTAAACTCTTGTTCCTCCAAAGATGGTGGTCTCATCTATCCCATCAAGCATTGGAACAGACTGTCCGTGGCAGTGGTGGAGTCCCCATCCCCAGAGGGGATTCCAAGCCGTGGAGATGTGGTGCTGAGGGACAGGGGTTAGTGGTGCCCTGGCAGGGATGGGGCAACGCTGGGACTCCAGGAGCTTCAAGGTCTCTTCCAACTGAAATGATTCCATGATTCTATGATGAAGAAATTAAAAGAAGCATCCAAATACTGGTTATCCATCTAGATTGAATATACAGACATTTTTGTTTGGTTAAGACAAAGTTCACTGGACTGTGATAGAAGGGCTAAAAAAGAAAGTAATTTAAAGTATGGACAAGATAAAATGAGACTTTTTTTTTCCTACAAGCACTATTTTCCCTGATGAACTTTAAAAGAAATAGAACCAGGAATTATAATTCAAAATGAATTATTTTAACATATCCCAGTCCACTAATTTAGAAGGTCTTAGATAAATTAGGGAGGATAAATCCATCTGTGGTTATTAAGCATGATAGCCCAGATGTAAATTTAATCTTAGTAAATTCCAAGTTTGTTGACTCCCAGAGCATGGGGTAGCACAATACTGGAGGATTCCTCTAATCTTACTTTCTTCTTCAGGCACTTTTCCTGGATATCTGGTGCTGGTCACTGTCAGAAAGACCTTTTGTTTGACTTATATGTCTGTTCTTGTGGTCTCAAACCAGTGCTGTGGCTGTAGGTGATGCAACCTCAGCATAACTTCTGCACACACTTGGAAAATCAGGCACTTTTGCCTCAGTCATTTCAGATTAACAGTTATCCAAGGCATTGAAGAAGAGGTAATGCTTTCATTGAATGTAATGGTGGATTTTGGAAAAGAAACCAACAAACAAAACCAGACCAGCTTTCACACACAAGTTCTTAAATTTTGAAATAAAAGCAGCGGTTGTCTCAGCAAAAAAGAGAGTTTACGAATGATCGCTCACAAATTAGGTTGATCAGGTTGATCAGAGCATGTAAGAGTGGAAATCTCTGGTACTTGTTACAAAGGAGGAGTGTTAGGAAGGTGAAACAGATCTATGAAAAGACATGTAATTTTTGGAGGGGAAACATAAAACCCTGTAAATCTATATTTAAATCTTTTCCTTTCACACCATTTTTACTGGCTGAACATTCATTTTTAATAAGAAGTTCTTTAAAACGTCTCTCTCTAACCCGGATTATTACTAAAACTTTTTTTGGAAAATCATATTTTCTTCCCAAGGGGAAATGCCAGCGTTTCTACTTCTGGTTTTTATTCCAATTTGGAACACAGAAGTGAAAATCTGAAACTTCTCGCGAAACGGCATTTCCAAAAATGCTCTCGTTAGAAATACTGAAATATTTCTTGTCCCTAGCATTGACTCGTTGCGTTTCACCATCATAGGACTATTTCTGTTTGAGAGCGTACGACGGCTTCGTTCCGACAACGCTGGAGATTTCCTTTCAACAAGATAAAAGCGCTTCACATCAAAATAGCACCACACTACAAAATATTAAAGTTCCTAAAGCAATTTCTAAAAATCAAAACAAAACTATTCAAAGCATCAATGTCTACACACAGCGGCCTTCACCTTATCAGATAAAGAAAGGGAGGAAGTTGAAACAGTAAATTCAGCATTGCAAAGACGGGGCGGTGGTTTTTATGCACCATTTTTTTTGTCAAGAGTTTCACAGAAATTGAGCTATTCCCGCGAAATATTTGGGTTTCATTGATACAATGTTTGCCAATGGAAAATTGTTCCATCCAAAAATTTTCCGCTGGGCCTGCTCCGAACGTGCCTTGGCCCAGCAGCACGGCTGGGCAAAGCGCCAGATTTAAGAAACCTGGGGCCTGATCCTGGCTTCATGTAGAAGTCCAACGAGGACCAAAGAAGGAAGCATAATTAATATTGAACATCTTGGTCAACCAAACTGTGCCAAAAAGCACAAAGTTAACATGGACTGTTCTTTACAAGTGTTCATCGTGGAGCAGAGTTGTGAAGCTGCGGTTGGCAAGGAGCTACCTGATGGCTGTGCTCGTGGTAGGTGTTGTCCCATGGCACATGACGGCACAGGCTGGGGCAGGATTTGTGCGATGATGAACAAAATAAAACCCCTGTGCAATGTTAGGGTAAAGAGTTGGTCTAGGGGGTTTGCTTGGAGTGATGGGTGTTTAGCCCTGACCAGAGCCATGTCCTACATGTTTGAGGTCTAAATCCATCCTTTTCCTTTGGAGATTAAGAATGGGTTGCAAAACTGGTCTCAGTGCATTAGCCTGCGTAAGTTAATACACACACACACACAAAAAAAAGCCAGAGCAATCACTTTCAACCCAACCCTTGCTCTGATGACTCACAAGTATATCAGAGAGGTTTCCTGCAGTACCCAGGGTACTTGGGAAGGGAGGAGCAGGAGGTGGGGAGAGGACAGGACAAGCCTTTTCTGTGAGCTTTCTCTTATTTACACACAGAAGGACCAAATAGGTGCGATATTGTTCTCCCACCCTCCAGGCTGTGACTTTGGTGTCTCACGTCTTCATACACGGCAGCAGCCAAGCTGTCCTCAGGACAGGGAAGAGAGCAAGCTACAGCCCCTCCAGTGGGGTTGAAGCACTTGTTCCAGGAGAACCATGGCAGCAATTCCACTGAAGAAACCACCCAGCCAGCCCTGTTTGCAGCTGACAGATCTTCAGGCGTGGCTGAAAACCAGAGTCTGTCTGTCTACTCTGTTCCTGGAGTCCCCATGAGCCAACACCACGGAGCCGTTCCCAGCAGGCTCTGTCTTCCTGTTAAACCACTTCAAAGGAGAGCAGGGCTGGCAGGGTCAGGGAAAGTGACTGCTGCACCCGTTCAGCTGTCCTGGGGCACAATTAGCTGCTTCTAAGGAACTTCAGACAACATGGCCCTGCTTGTATCCTGAACCTGGCTCGTGGGCTTTGGGAGGAGCACCAAATAGTTTCATGCTACTGCACAGATTGTACCTTCTCCACATCACGGGCTGGATGGAGATCAATGAAGTCCAAAGTCTAAAATATAGAAAGAGAGGAAGCATGAAATGCTGCAAACTCTGGTCTTAGCATCTCTCTCCAAGGAGGTGATGTTCTTGGTAGCTTTGGGGTGCACTATCCATCCCTCTTAAGAACCATGCTGCAGTTGAGACCAGGTATACTGGTCGCACGGAGCCTCTCAAGCCTGGCAGAAACTCCCAAGTCCAGCATGGTGCCGGGTTTACATTTCTTCAAGAGCCTAATAAGTCTTTTTTCCCTCCCTCCATCCCTGGAGAGATAGCTGTTTGGATTGTTACCCTCCTTAATTGTTGATGATATATGGGAGCACATTGCAAAGGTTTGTTATTCTTGGAAGAGCTGTGACAAGGACTTTTCCAGCAATGTGTCAGGGCTCAGTGCACAGAGCTGTGCGGCTTTGGGCCCTTTTTCAGAGACAGAGATATATTTCAGCTGGAGGCCCTTTAGGATGAGAGGATGTGTCTGGTGGAAGTACCAGAGAGAGGTCACTTGCAGATACTATGGGGATGGGAAATTGTGGATGTAGGTAATGACAGGTGCCTTATCTTGGTGTCCTCATCTTCTCTTCCTCTTCCTTCTGGGAGATGCTGTTTTCAATGTCTTTTTAGGGGCACCTCAAGGAAGGAAAGATCTTGAGGTCACTGCTTGGCAGTGATCTCCACAGCTCATTTCCCACACCTTCCCTCCCTCCCTCCCTGGGCAGCACTTTCAGTGTCTAACAACTTCAACCGATTTCTGCATTTTTGGAGTATTTTATGGCAGGGATGGATGGCATGGAATCAAACCAAATCTATTGCTGGTTCCAAAAAGTAGCAGGACACACACAAATCTTGTGTTTGTGTGCATGTGTAGACCTGGGCTGATCAACACACAATGAAAACAGATAAGGTGTGTGCAGAAATGGATGAATAAATAGTTAAACGGACGACTGAGAACACACAGGAAAGGATGACATAATCCGACTGCATAAACGGCTGGATTAATGCTTTATTAGTTAGTCTCCAGTTTATATGAGGTTCTAAATAATACCTTTGTTTCACTGGATTTTGGAAGGATGAGGAGAAGCTAACTCAGAATTTTCTGGAGGGTGGGAACGCTTGAAGAAAATATCCCCGCAGGGATTGTCATGGCCAAAAGTGACTTTATCTATTGAGAACAGCGTGGCAGGGCCCTTTAAAGAGCCGAGCTACTTAAATAGATCTTGGACCCAGGTTCTCAGTTGCATCCCCATGACACAGCTTCTTCTCGCAGTATCTGTCACTCCCTGGATGCAATAGAGACAGTGCAGTGCTGCTGAAAACCAAGGGTTTGGGGATGATTAAGAACTAACAGATTTTTTCCACTGGAAGGAGGGGAAAAAACACCAAAACAACTCACAACAATTAGGATGGGTTTCCAGCCTGTGGGCGTTTGCTGGGCCTGAGGATTAGAAGTGTAAACAATACTAAAATAATGTCCCCCTCTCTGGGGCTTTCTGTGGAACAGAGTGTCCAATTCGCTTGCATTTCAGGGTAGGGATGAGGTGGAGCTGTTTGCTTGTGGTGAGGACAAACGTGGGTGGAAAATAACAAGGAGAACCTTGGATGCCCATGGATGAATTGAGGTGCATCAAAGATGCCCATTAGATGTTAAGCAGTGTGTTTCATGCCCGAGATAGGGAGAACCTGAGCTTGATCCTGGTGTGGTTGTGGGTTAGGTTTTCTGCTCCTGAGGTCACAGTCATGAACTGAAGCCATGGTGTCTCTATCAAGGAAACGGCCCTGCAGAGCAATTTCCAATTGATCTGCAGATAGCAGCAACAGGACTCACTCCAACTGATTTCAGCTATCTGGGAACCTGCGAATTAAAAATACCACCCTTTGGAGATGACTCTTACTAATAGGCCCAGACAAATGGTTTAGACAAGATGCCATACCACTGTCCATAAGGTGGGTCTTTCCTTACAAGCCAGATCCATGCTCGCTCTTGCTAAATATACGGTAAAATTACATATTTCCAGGAACCAGGGTAATTCAGGGGGATTAAATTTAGGTAAACAGCAAGAAAAAAAAAAAAAAAGGAAAGCTGAACTCTTCCATTGTATTCCTTTCTGGGCTTTGGCAAACAACCGAACAAACAAGAACCTGGATGGTGTTTATTTAACCTCCTGGGTCTGTAGATTTTCATTCCCTGTGAAATTTGCCGGTGTTTTCATCTTCCAGCTGGTCCAGGAATGGCCAGGAGAGAATAGCGTTCTTCTGTGGGTGTTTTTTTTTTTGTTGTTGGTTGAGTTTCTTTTTCTATTTTTTGTTCTCCAGAATTTTTGCACACACATTCGCAGTGTTGTCCTGAACTGGAAAATGTTGAGGTACAAGGAAAATATTGAGTAGAAAAAGGTTATTCAAACTTTTTCAAACCTCAAGTAAGGTTCAGCATGGGTTCACTTCATGTTGTGTGCAAGTTTGACAGAGAGAAGTTTCTTTTGTGATAAAAACTCAGTCATCCGGGACACATTCTTCTCTGAAAGGGTTGGACCTGGTTCACAAAGGTGTCATTCTCAGATTGGTGATTGTGTTCGCAACCTAGAGAAACCTTTTTGATTCTTGAAGACTCCTCCATGGCTGAAGAACTCAGCAAGTGTCAACAGTGGCTTAGTCGCCTGTATGGAGAGCAAAATTATTGAGAGCTAAAGTAGCAAAAGAAATAGGCAACAGTTTAGGAAGAAAGCAGAATCCTTTTTAACTTGGAGCACCACACAGACATCTGGCTAAAACTGGGGGAGAGGGAAGTGAGAATAAATCGGAATGTTCTCCATAAACAGGTGAAACTATGTGGGTTTTTTTTGGTGAGGGGTTCTCATAGCTGCCTTGAAAGTGTCTGGTCAGACATGTCTGCAAGCAGATGCTCCCATGAGGTGAATCTCTGCTCTGATCCAGCAGGGAACACATGTGACAGATGCTCAGACACATGGTGGACCAAAATAAATCATTTTTGTCCTGATTTTTATCGAAGGGTTTATTTAAAATCTATTTTTTTAAAAAATAAATCAGTAGATTCCAAAACTTTGTGGTATTTTAAAAATAAAATTCCAGACTTCAAAAGAGAACTATTTTTTTTTGTGCTTTGTTTATTCTATTCTCCAGCTCAAAGATATTCCAGTGGCAACCTTCAGCTACCTCTTCTCCTTTCTCCTGCCTCATGTTAAGGTTGCTTACTGTCAGCTCTTTGCAGCAAACCCAGGAGGCATCTAAGGCATTTGTGTGTTCACAGTTCCACTTCTCAGAACCCATTTTTAAATTTTTCTTACCTCATAGAAGTTTTCCTGATACTGCAATTGATATTTTTCTCTGCTACATCCTAAATGTCTTTGGCTCATCCAAGCTCCATCTTCTGTTCCCCCGAAGGCTGCAGTGCACTGCTCCTTCCTTCTTTTCTCATTTGGCCTGTTAACTGACTTCCAGGTACCTTCTAGAAAATAAAATTCTGATGCATTTCCAAAAGGAAAAAAAAAAACAAAACAACCCAACCCAACAACCCAAGAAGTAAACTCCAGTTAAAATGTCATTTTTCTAGTACATTATGTGTACTTTACCTGTAGATTTTCTATGAAAAAAAAAATGAATAAGAAGAGAACTTTTGCCTAAACCTTAAATTTTAAGCAAGAGATTATTCTCTCTATATCTGGGCGAGGACTAGGCTGGTCTGCTGCATTTTGCCAGCAAAAACTCTTCCAGTAATTATTTTTTTTTATTTTGCACTGTCAAGCATTAATATTCCTTTGCCCTCTGCCCCAAAAAACTCCTTTCCCTTGATTGCCAGGGCAGAGCAGTCTTTGCTTGATGCTAGAGGTAAGCAAGAGACACTAAGGGGATCTCAGGCTGCAGAGCAAATTGCTCTGGAGGAGTGATCTCGTGGTTCCTTCAGTGTTAAAATCAATGAAATGAAACATGCAATGTTTATTCCATCTCTTTTTGGGTAGTCAGCATAAGGTTGCAACACTCACAAGCCACCTTTTTCCCTGAATTTTCTCCAAACGTCTTGTCTTCTGCTTTCATGGAATTGTAGAATCATTTAGGTTGGAGAAGACCTTTAAGATCATGGAATCCGAGCATTAACCCAACTGTTAAGCCAACGTATGTGACAGGAATGACTTTCTGCTCAGCAATCTCACAGTAACTTCATCTGTACTTTCCCAAATGTCACAGAAGTTAGTGTTGGGATCAAATTCGTACAGCTAGGTTGACTTCTCAGTAAGAAACATTCTCCTGGATTCAGACATGAGTGAGCACTGGTAAAATTCACATCTGGATCAAAGCCTGAGCCATATTCCTCAATGTGTTTTTTAATTCCCCTGTCCTGGTAAATTGTATGTCCCTTGAGATGTGTCTACAAGAAAGAAACAGATTCAAGAGATCTCTCAACTAAGTGAATGATTTAGGAATGAAAAAGAGAAAATGAGTTGCTGGCTGTCTATTTTTTCCTACACACTTTCAGAATTTGGGGAAATTTACCCCTCAGATGATTCATGTCCAGCATATGTCATGGTCCTTCCCATGAAAATGTCATCTTGAAGCCCTTGGCAAGCAGACACCACCAAGTAAGTGTAAAGTGCAAAGGTCTTCTCCAACTCTTAATTGCTTGGAGGCCTTGAGTTAGCCAGGATACGGAAGACGGGAAGGCTCCCTCAGAAGGAAATAATTCATCCCGTAAAGGGGAGACTATAAAGAAAACAAAATGCATTTACCTTATTAAATAAAAACATAATTAGCTGGAAGGAAATGTGAAAGGCGTTAAGAACAAAAAAGGGCCCCCTTTTTCCTGAGGTAAGAAGACCACCAGTAGTCACCAAAGTGGAGAGAATTTATGGCAATGTGGGGGAGAGTCTGTTTGGAGATACTTTAATGGTAATTTTTAGGAAGAATTTACAAGCACACTCTGCTACCGAGTGGAAAAATACATTGGCCACAAAGAAATTGCTGTTTGCCAAGCCTAATGATTCATTTCTGAGTCATAAATAATAGGTCCCTAATGATAAAGGGTATAAGAGTGGTCGTCTCTTGCCAACTATTTATTAGAAAATAGAGCTAAATCATTAGCTGGGAGCTCTCTTACCGGAAAGCTGAAACCACATTTCTCTATGAAAGGTCATAAGCTATTTCCACAAGAATTTAGACAAAACATTATTGCATTTTAAATCTTTCATCTTTAGCACCAAAAAAAAAAAAAAAAGCAAGCCGGATCGGTTCAGCAGAGAACTCCAATTTGTCACGGGGCATCCCCTAAGGTCCAAAGGGGTAGGTAAAGAACAGGGGGAGTTTGGAAACACCAGCAGTAGTGTCTTCTGAGGGAGTGGAAATTAATTAACTTCATTTCCTCTGGAGACTCTCCCCACCCAGCCCTCCCCAGCTCGCTGGCATGTTGCAGCTCTGGAGAAAGGTACAGCTATTGGTGGATCAAGAGGAGCCCACTGCCTGGCTTCTGTCTATGATCTCATGGCCTGTGCTGGCTGGTTGAACCGTTTGCTATCACCAGAGCCCCCATCCATCACTTTACATGCGTGAGGAATAACAGTGCCCTGGGCTTTGAGGAGATGAAGCAGCCATGGTTCTCAGAGGACCTTTTTTAGCATGAATGAGTTGCTGGCTTGGTGGAGTTCCCCAGTGGCTACTTAATATATGTGGCCTTCAAAGAGTTTTGGGGGAACATTGTAAGTCAAGTCCACGACAATGTGCTTTGCCAAAGGAGGGCCTCTTGTTTTAGGGAATCATAGAGCTGTTTGGGTTGGAAGAGACCTTTAAGGTCATTAAGTCCAACCATTAAATCCAGCACTGTCAGGGCACCACTAACCCTGTCCCTCAGCAACACACCTCCACAGCTTGGAAATCCCTCCAGGGATGGGGACTCCACCCCTGCCCTGGGCAGCCTGGGTCAGGCCTGGACAACCCTTGACAATCAATTGTTCCTCAGCTCCAACCTAAACCTCCCCTGGTGCAACTTGAGGCCAGTTCCTCTTGTCCTATTTCTTGTTCTTCGGAGAAGAGCCTGACCCCCTGGCTCCAACCTCCTGTCAGAGAGCTGTTGAGAGCAAGAAGGTCTCCCCTGAGCTGTTTACTCACTGCTGTGGTGGCAGTTGAACACAGATCTGATCTCCTCCAAAGGAATTTGCTTGAGGAAATCCTGGGAAATTGTTGCAGAATCCAGAAAAGCAGCTATGGAGGGATTCACCTCACCTCCCTTCAGCTCTCCAAGTGAAGCCTACAGGCACTGTCTGGTCTCTACCACAGACAGGAATGAGTCAGTTCTCCTACTTTTGGTGAATCACAGGCTTTCTGAAAGAGTTCCTCTCCTTGCTGGTGGCAGGAGTGGGAATGGTTGAAGTTGGAAACAGGCTCTTCTATGCCTTATATGACTAAAATTGGATAAACCAACCTCTGACTCGATCACAAGCCTATCCCTGGGGGAAATGTCTCTACCTGTCCCAGATCCTGATTGCCAGGTAGGACGTCTGACTGAAGCAAGTGCATCTGAAGGCCATGTATACCTGACTTTGGCCTGATCGTCTCTAGAGGGTTAATCAACTGCAACATTTAATTATTTCTTGTACATCAGCTTTATTATCTGTTACTCAAATGAAGTTAGTCTTGATTTCTGCCACCATAAGAGCGAGAACATTTTGCTATGCTTTGTCAGCGGCTTCATTTTTAGCTCAGTTCTGTGCTATCCACTGGTGAGTGAAATTTCATTAAGATGTCAAATAAAACCTGACGTGCCGGTGGAAGAGCTGAGGAAATTCCATGCAAAGTTAGCTTTTGCATGATCTTCCAACACTTCATTTTGGAGAAGGGGGTTTTACAAGCACGATTGCTGAAGTGACGCAATTATGCAAAAATCTCAGGTTTAATTTTGGAGAAAAAGACCTGCTTGAAATAATTTGTGCTAATTAAATTTTGAGCCCCGAGTATTTACGGAATGCTCTTCCAGCAATGCACATCAGACATTTGCTGTCTTTGACCTGTTATATCATCAAAACTTGTCCTTAATAATAGGACAAGAGGAAATGGCCTCAAGTTGTGCCAGGGGAGGTTTAGGTTGGACTGAATTCTTCTTCTCCTCAGCACAGAAGAGAGAGGGTCCTGTTGGAGCAGGGCCAGAGAAGCCCCAGCAATGCTGGGAGGGCTGGAACCCTCTGCTGGGAGTCCAGGCTGGGAGAGTTGGGCTTGTTCAGCCTGCAGAAGAGAGGGTTCCAGGGAGACTTGTTCCTGCTCTGGCAGGGGGATTGGACTTGATGATCTTTCGAGGTCCCTTCCAATCCCTAACATTCTGTGATTCTGTGATTCTGTGACTTTCTAGGGGCCTTTCAGGACTTCCAGGGGGCTGTCAGAAAGATGGGGACGGACTTTTGAGCAGAGCCTGTTGGGACCGAACAAGGGGATATGGTTTTAAACTAAAAGAGGGAGATTTAGACCAGAGAGAAAGAATAAGTATTTTTTACATTGAGGGTGATAAGACTCCGGCCCAGGTTGTCCTGAGAGGTGGTTGCTGCCCCATCCCTGGAACCATTGCAAGGGAGGTTGGCCGGGGCTCTGAGCAACCTGCTCTAGTTGCAGATGTCCCTCCTTCTTTCAGCGGGGTAGGACTAGATGAGCTTGAAAGGTCTCTTCCCACCCAAATCCATCTGTGTTTCCACGATTCTATGATTCTGTGATTCTATACTTCTGTCCCTCCGAGAACATAATTAAAGACACCACATCTTCCAGTAATTTGTCACTGAAGATGAGCGATAAAACTCTTCCTAATAAGAATAAAAAGCAAAGAACCCAGGTATTCTCCACCATCTTTCACAGCACAGTGTTTCCTGGGTTTTCCAGGGAATTTGGGAGCAGTGGGTAAAGTCAAAGTCTTTGTTTTTTACAGTGTGGGAAAAAACCAAGGATCTTGGATAAAAACCTACTCCAGCGCCAAGATAGATGCAATCTCTAAAGGTGAGGATCCTCCATTCACTGCCACACTGAAGTGAAAAAGATCTTCCCAAACTCTTCATTCTTATGCAATGATACCACATTTATTAGAGGCTAAACATGATAATTTGGGGAACTATGTTTATTAGCCCATATTTGCAAATTCCTGCCTGATATGTGTTGGGCGTATAGGAGTTGGAAGGACTGTCTTGGCTTGTGCAGGAAACCATGTCATATCATCTCATCCCTAACCTCATGGTGTGCCAGGAAAGAGCTTAAAGACATGCTTCATCCCTATACACATCAACAGGACACACGCGTGTCTTTCCCTGCCTCGTGGTCTAGTCTGATATGGGCTTAACTGCTTTTCTGAGTTGGGGCCATGGGAGTCTTGCGAGCTGTTGTGGTTTAAGGGTTAACAAATTGGGGGGGGGCACAACCTGGTATTCCCTCCCCTTCCCTTCCACACTCTATAAAAGGACAGGAAGTTTGGGGGTTTGGCCCTTCTTTTTCTCTCTCCCTTGGAGTGTGCTGCTGTGGGACCGCAATCTAGCTCGGCTAGGCCTGGCTCCACGTGCTCTGCACAATCCATCGGCATCCCAGGACTGGTTTTGTATATTTTTGTATATCCCCCTTCCCTTAATATTTCCTTCTCCCTGTTTATCTGTTACCTATTAAATTTTGTTCATAGTCTTAACTTCCAATTTGGTGTGAGGCGCTTCCTTCCTCTTTTCCCTTTGTATTCTTCCTTGGGAGGGAAGGGGGAGGGAGAGAGGGGGGTGCACAGCAATTCTGCTCTGTGGAGTTTGCCCTGAACTCTAAACGGAGACAGGAGCCCTGCTCTGTCAAAGCAATGCAGCCAGACCTTACATTAGGCAATAACAGAAGACAGCATGAAACAGCTGCAACATCCCCCAGACCCAAACCGGCTGCATTGCTGCCTGTGGCTCAGCCAAGCAGTTTCCCTGGCTGCTCCAGGAAGCAGCAGGAGAAACATCAATGTCAAAGCTGATTAATAATGTACAAATTAACTTTTCTTTGCCTAGCCAAGGTTTGTTTATCTGAGGCAGGAGTGACTTTGTCCCAGATCCTGAGACAGTGGAAGGGTGGATATAGTTTCTCCTCTGTGAAGAACATCTGTTGAAAAGTTGAACAGGAAATTCTAGGCTGAGTTCACCAAGAAAGGGAGGGAAGAGGAGAGGTTCGGAGAGGATAGGTTCGGAGAGGTTCGGAGAGGAGAAGTTCAGAGAGGTTCGGAGAGGTTCGGAGAGGAGACGAGACGAGAGGAGACGAGAGGGATCCCTGGAAAAATAGGGGGGGAAAAAGACTATAAGAAAAGCATCAGCTGAGCTTCAAATGGCCACCAGACCAATGACCCATTTAATACGGTCCAGTCTCAGGTGGTGGCAGAGAAGAGATGCTTAAAGAGGTTATAGGAATAGGACACACATGAGTGAGCCCTTCTGTGGTGATAACATCCCAGCATTCATCAGTCACTAGGGCATTGCACTGGAGTCTTGGCCTCAGGAGATATCCTCCAGGAATGTGTCTTATTTCTTCTGACCCCATGGGCTGACCTAGTATAATGTGTGCGGGAAAGTGCTGGTTTTGCCCTTGTGAACCTCATGCCCAACTTTCCACATGTCCTCAAATCTCTGTGGGAGAAAAAATAACTTTTCTTTGCCCGGATGTACAAATCTTTGGCCCAGACCAGTTGCTGCTTTTCCAGTCTGAAGCATCTTTCTCCATTTGATGTCCCTTCCAAGACCTTTTACTAGAAAGCAGAGGTTTATTTTCTCAAGTGAACCGGGCTATCGGGAAGCCTTTTGTTTAGCCTGGAGCTGGAGCAGGCCAAGCCATCATGCCATGGTTGAAGTGCTATGGCAGAGGAGAGGCAGGTTCTGTAAAAAAGCCTTGTGGAGGCTGCAAGGGAAGCAGACTCCATCAGGATGCAGTTTGCTGAACCTGGAGTGCTTTGTGCGGAGAGACACATTTCACAGGCACTTCATTTTGAGAAAAGATCAGGCCGTGTTGAAAATTCCCTCACCGATGTCTTCTGAGCAAAGTATTTAATTTGCTCACTGTAAAATACAATTTTTTAATTTCAGCTTTTAGTGTAGAAACGTTTTACTTTCGTGACATTAGATACTTTCTAATAAAGTACGCAATCTACAAAAAGACAAAAAATTATAAGAAAATGGGTCATTTTGAAACAGTTGAATCAAACTAACATTTTTTTCTTTTTTTTTTCTTTGCAAGCATTTATAAAATTCTCTATTTTTCTTCCCGTTTGTATCCAAACCACATCTCAGACACTCCAACCCCATCCAGAACAAAACTTCTTGTCTTCATGCAGACCTTTCTGTTTCTCTGAAACCATCTGGCTTGCAGGAATATGGACATTCTGCATTAATTCCCTTGTAGTCTTAGTGTATTTTATGAATTATCCATATGATGGGAATCAGGATCTCTTCAACACCCTATAAATACGAAACCGTGCTGAGCTGCATTGTGCTGGACGCACTTGGGATGGGAAGCACACATTTTTACCACGTATTGATCTTTCTATTTTTCTCTCCGATCCTTTTTGGAATTTATTTTTTTGGTTATTTTTCCATACTGGTTTGAGTGCTTATGGTCTTGAAAGCTTGGCAGGACTGGCTGCTGTTTAGTGCTCCAGTGGAGGTCCACCTGCTTCAGCCAAGAGACTATAAAATCAAGCTCAAATTACTTGATCAAAGACTTAGCAGAGACTCTGTGCCATGGAAGTTCAGTGCGGTGGGTGGCTCCGTCCAGTGTTGTCGTCAAAACTGAGCTGAAGAGGAGAAAAGAGAAGACAAGGAATTACTTCATTTAAGATGCTCTCTGTCAGACTCCTGGGAAAACTTTCTGTACTGAAAGAGTGGTTAGACAGTGGAATGGACTGACCAGGGAGGTGGTGAAGTCACCATCCCTGGAGCAGTTCAAAAAACATGTAGAGGAGGTGCTTCAGCACATGCTGTAGTGGTTATGATACTATTGAGTAGACAACTGGACTTGATGATCTTGGAGGTCTTTTCCAATCTTAATGATTCTGGTGAATCTGTGTTGTGGTAGAATGCAGAGGCTTTGGCCGCCATCAGGATTGCTTTGTGTTAGACTTCCCTGTCACTCCTGGGCTGGACAAGGTTCCCTGCACCCTGGGACCTTGCCCTGCTCCCTCTCTGCACTCAGGGCTGAGACATCCACAGGTAAGCAGCTAGAGGTGAATCGAGATGTTACTGAAAGGCTGATGCTGCCCTTAACATGTCAAGAGCACACTGGTGGTCCTCAGAATACTTCCCAGCCTTTTGGGATGTGCAGCTCATTAGTGAGGGGACTTTGCATTTAGGACACCTTGAGGGGTTTTCCTCCAATGAACTTCTGCAGCTGGGTTTTCAATCCATGCAGATGCTGAACCTGCTCAGTATCTTTCTGTGAGGAGTCCCACAGGAGTCCCACCATGTGAGGAATCATAGAATGAATTATAGAATCACAGAATGGTTTTGGTTGGAAGGCACCTTAAAGATCATCTAGTTCCAGCCCCTGTTCCATGGGCAGGGACACCTCCTACTAGAGCAGGTTGCTCCAAGCCCCACCCAGACTGGCCTGAGGAGAGGAATCCTTGGACCCAGGAGGATCAGTATCTAAACAGACTCCTTGGAGAAAACAGATAGGACATGAATGGAGAAATCCACAGCACTTTGTGTCATCCTTTGCCAAAGGATTTGAATCTAGAGATGAGGTTTCACTGTTGTATGGAAAGACAAAGAGAAAAAGATTTTAGGTGGTTTTTTTTCAATACTTTTATTCTTCTTGTGAGCAAAAGGGAGAGGAGAAACCCTCGTGGATCCTGTTAAATTCAGACAAAAGGCCTCAGGTACAGGCTGGACTCAGGATGAGCCCCCTCACCCATCCCGGTCAGACTGATGGTAAGACCACATCCAGCCCAGAAACTGTTTTCTCCTGCTGACCAATTCCTTCAGCCCAGCACAAACCTTCCCGCTCCCCTGACACCGACCTACCCTCTATCCTTGTTTTTCTCTGCGAGAACACCCCAGTGCTGTGATACAACAGTCTGGACACTGTGATTCTCCCTTCAGGAGCAGTGTGCTCAGAAGCAGCATCAGTTTTATCTTAGCTGAGTTCCTGCTTTCCCCAATTTTCCATGTGGGACTGACAGACACATAAGGTAACGTGACTTTCCAGAAATCACATGGGGTGGTTTGTTTTTTTTTGCAGTGGACTCTGCTCAGACTAATTTCTAACATTCCTGCCTGGCCATTGTTGCTGTCATGTATTTTTGTCACTGCTGGCTGGGGACACCGAACAGCAGTGTCTACCCCCGTCTGAGGCTTTGCGACAGATAAATCAAGGGATATGGTCTCGCTCTGATTTTTTTGAGCCACGCACAAGGAGAGAGTCTGAGGGTCTGAAAGCCACTACTGTGTTCTCTGTCTCCAGGGTAGTAAAATGCACCCTTCCTGTGGAGAGTGCAGCCAGCGCTGTCTTGTTTAACTGATCTATTAACTTAAGTGATTCCAGCCATAAGTCCCCGATGAGAAAAGATGTGTCTTGGATTTGAAGGAGGAGCAGGCAACTGCACAGTGAGGCTGGGGGGATCTCACAAGAGGAGCTGGATCAAAGATTGGAAAGGCCTTTGGGAAAGGGAAGGGCAGGAAGGGGTGGATGAAATCTTGTCCCCTGCCAGCCCTGGGTTCAAGGCAGTAAATGAATAGGGAAAGCGGTGGTTTCACAGAATCCCAGCATGGTGGGATTTGGAAGGGACCTCTGGAGATAATCTCGTCCAACCGTCCTGTTCAGCAGAGTCACCCCGAACCGGTTACCCAGGATCGCATTGTCCAAGAGTGTTTGGAAATTAAATTATTGTAAGCTCACAAACTCCCATCTCTTCCTGCCCTGTACTTTGAAGGTTGTTTTGCACATGGTAAACCGAGGCAGTCAGCAATGGAGAGACTTGTTTGGGACTTAATAGGGTCACAGAATGGTTTGGGTGGGAAGGGATCTTTCAAGGTCATCTAGTGCAACCCCGCTGAAGGGAGCAGGGACATCTGCAACTACAGCAAGTTGCTCAGAGCCCCGGCCAACCTCCCCTGGAATGGTTCCAGGGATGGGGCAGCAACCACCTCTCCGGGCAACCTGGGACGGTGTTTCAGGACATTAATTGTAAAAAATGTCTCCCTTCTCTCTCATCTAAATCTCCCTCTTTTGGTTTCAAATGATCCTCCCTTGTCCTGTCCCAACTGGCTCTGCTCCAATGTCTGTCCCCATCTTTCTGATAGGTCCCTGGAAGTCCTGATAGGCCTCCAAAAGATCTCCCCGGAGTCTCCTCTTCTCCTGGCTGAACAAGCCCAACTCTCCCAGACTGGCCTCCCAGCAAAGGGTTCCAGCCCTTCCAGCATTGCTGGGGCTCCTCTGGCCCTGCTCCAACATGTCCCCGTCTCTCCTGTGCCAAGGACTCCAGAGCTGGACCCAGCCCTGCGAGGGGCGTGGTGTGGTGTGTGTCTCCCCAGAGCAGAGCGGAGGGGCAGGATCCCCCCTCAACTTGTTGGTGCATTTGTGGGGAGGCGAAGAAGAGCTCTCTTCTGCACCCTTCCATGGAAGGGCTGCTCTGTCTCCTGATGATCTGTTTCTCATAAAGCTAGAAATGAAATTCCAGGGGTCACTGTCATCAAATTGCTCCAGCCTGGCTGGAAGAACACAAAATATTTCTGTCTCCTGACCTCCCCCATGACCTTCTCCAGGCAACGCGTGGGGACCTGTGCACTGAAGCCAAACGTGACTGAAGACAAGGCTGAATTGTTTCCCTGTAAACAGCCTGCTCTCTGTCTCCACCGCCTCTGTGGACTCCAGCCCTGACGCCTCGCACCAAAGGGCAGCAGGTTGCGGGGGGCTGGGGGGAGTGCCGCATGTACTCAGTGCATGCCTGTGCCTGGGTGTTCCTGGAAGCCACAAGAAGGTGGGGAAACTCCTTAGAGGGGTTGCTCTGCTCCATCTCTGCTGTAGGTGAGTGTTTCTGGGACTGAAAGGGCTCTCTGGCTGCTCTGCAGTGGAAAGGGAATCCTACTCCAGTGCTTGGCAGTCCCAGTGGCGGAGGGGAGCTGGTGGGGCACGGGGTGTGCGGAGGCACAGGCCAAATGATGGGTTTCAGTAGGAATCAGGCACTTCCAAGTCGAGAATTTTAGGTCTGTTTTCCCAGCCATGGCTGAATGAATAAAGCTCTGTATGAGTGCATGGTAGGCAGGCGTTTTACCCCCAGCCCTTTCCTCCCTTCCCATAACTGCTGCCTTCTGGATTTCAATGGGGCCAGAAGGACCAGCAGTGGTGTTTGTAGGGGCTCAGGTCCTGCTCTGAGCACTGCTTAATAATAATTCACAGACATTGATTAGCAGCATGCTCCATAGAATTATATAATCATAGAATCATGGAATCACAGAATCGTGGAATCACAGAATTGTGCAATCATAGGATGGCTTGAGTAGGAAGGGACCTTGAAGATCACCTAGTTTCAATCCCCCTACCATGGGGGGACACCTCCCACTAGACCAGGTTGCTCATAGCCTTATCCAGCCTGGTTTTAAATACTTCCACCTACTGGTTTTACTCAAGGAAGCAAGCACCATCAAAAGAAAACCAGACAGAGGTCAGAAGATATCCAAACTCATGGTCTGCTCTCATTGGGAGCCACCTTGTTGATGGGGACATGAATTTATATGTGTGGCATGAGTTCTGGGTCTTTTAACGCACTCATACTGATGCAAACAAAGCTGGGTTATGCCAGAGCTTGGGAAAACAACTTCCCACCTGAGGACAGTGACCTCCTTCAAAACACACATTGAACTACATATATATGTACACACATATTTATAAAGGATCTCAAATTATGGTGCTGTTCCTAAACCTTTGCTTTTTTTTTCAGATTATATCACAGACTCTCAACACCTGAAACTGCCCTTTAGCAGCTGCTTTGCATCATTGAGAAATTCGGACCTCAGCGGAGGCTTCTGTGTGCTGCTGTGATTGAGATGATCGAACAGAACACAGAACACCGAGTTTTGGGCAGGGAAATTTGCAGCCAGTTTAGAATCCAAGTCTAAAACAACATTGTAAAATATGAACAGCAAAACAGGCTCCAGTTCTGCCTCCCTGGTCCTTGCAGGACAATGTGGGTTCTCCTATTATTATTTAAATATTGATGGAGTTTATTTTTTCCAATCAGACTTGACAGCTATTGACACTTACTTGTCAGCTAATCCAAGGGCAGAAAAGGTGGTGAAAGGTGAAAAATCTCTCCAGTCAAATATTTAGAAGGCTGGAACCCCTCAGCTGGGAGGCCACGCTGAGAGTTGAGGTTGTTCGGCCTGGAGAAGAGAAGGCTCTGGGGAGACCTTCTTATGTCCTTCTAGTATCTGAAGGGGGCCTGCAGAAAGTCTGAGAAGGGACTTTTTTCCAAGGGCTCGTAGTGATAGTATGATGGCTAATGGCTTCAAACTGAGAAAGAGGAGATTTAGATTTGAAATTAGAAAGAAGTTCTTCATTGTGAGGGTGGTGAGACACTGTAACAGGTTACCCAGGGAAGTTGTGGATGCTCCATCCCTGGAAGTGTTCAAGACCAGGCTGGATGGGGCTTGGAGCAACCTGGTCTAATGGGAGGAGTCTCTGCCTATGGCAGAAAGGTTGAAACTAGATAATCTTTAAGGTCTCTTCCAATCCAAATAATTTTATGATTCTATGACTCCCTGGATGGACTTTGGCAGCCCTGGCTGTGCTGCTTTATCATACTGACTCTTGAGTTATGTAAGAGGACAGTCAGGCTTGTGGTGCACGAGATTTAGCAGTGACCTTGGTCATTACAGGAGCAAATATAAGCAAGAGCCTATTTGCATTCTGATCTTCAGCAGTAACTTGAAACACAGAGTGTTATTACTTTTGGAAGCAGACAATGCCTGCAAAAATCTGCTGTTAACTTCAGAAAGCGCCATTAGTGAGATGAGACTGAGCTGGAAATGTCAAATACCTGAGCAGAATTAGTTCTGTTCTAACCCATACCAGGACAAAGTTGCATCACTTACTGCAGGTAATTTGAAGACAATGAGATAAAACCAGCCTCTCTGAGATGAACCAAGTGTATATTCCTCCTGAGTCATTTATTTTGCAGGGAAAAGGCTACTTCCCTGTGCTTAAAGTCACTCATGATACTACTCCCCCCTCCATCTTCCCCCCACCCCCCACCTCCTGTGACCACAAAGAGTCGAGGATTATGCTAACCCATCACTAAGCACTTGGTGGTGTCAGATGTCTTAAAATATGGTGCACACACACAGCCCAGAACATTATCCTGGCAAGAGCACATTCCATGGTAACCCCATCAGCCTGGTACGCTGGGGTTTCTCCCACTCCAGGGAACATGTGTGGTTCTCCTCCCTCCCCACAGGTCTTCTAGCTCCTTTTCCTCTCTCTTTAGCTATCAACCTTGTGAACTTTGGGTTTTCACATGATTTGACCAGCTTTATGTCGTGTGAAGATGGGGGATTGACACAGGGTGAGAAGCCATCCGATCATTAATTGCGGCTCATAGTTCATACATTTTAATGTCATCTATTCTCGTTTTCCCAGCTCTCATTTCAGGATGCTCACAGAGGAGGGAATTCCTCTCCCTACTGCTGTGTCAGCACTCTCCAGCATCAGCGTTTCAAAGGGGGATAAGGAGCTTCAAGTTCTCATTCCCATGCCACCCCCACACCCTGAGCAAAATGCACAGATTGCCAAAGGGGATATCGGACTGGATCCCACCTACCAAATCTGGGAAGGACATTGGAGAAATCAATCCCGTTCCAAAACCAGCAAGGACACCCACACCTTCCTTCTGCTGGCGCCCAAGGTGACTGGACAGTCTCCTGCAAGCACTGTGATGTGGGTTTGATGGAGACAGCAGCTCTGGATTTCCAGCTCCAGAAACCATAGGCAATGGCTTGGAAATGCCTCCAGGGGTGGGGACTTCATCCCTGCCCTGGTCAGAGTGGGCCAGGTCTGGACAAACCTGGAGGGCAAGGAATTCTTCCTCAGCTCCAACCTAAACCTCCCCTGGGGCAACTTGAGGCCAGTTCCTCTTGTCCCATCACTTGGGGAGAAGAGACCTCATGCCTCACCCCACCCAAACCTCCTCTCAGGGAGTTGTAGAGAGCCAGAAGGTCTCTCCTGAGGCTTCTTTTCTCCAGGCTGAACAAGCCCAGCTCCCTCAGCTGCTCCTCACTAGGCTTGCCAACTGCCTGCAGACACAGACATAGTTTAGGTTAGTGAGCTGTGTGGCAGGAGTAGGGAGAGGAGGCTCTGTGACCACTGTCTTCCTCTGTGGTGCATTTCATCTCCAAAGCATGAGATGGCAGCTGTGAGCAAAGCTATTATCACTTGCTGCTAATTTATAGCTGAGGGCCGATCCCTGAATCCCTAAAAGCAAGGGGTTAAGATGATTTATTTGCTGGAAACAGTTGCAAGCTGGTGCTGAGAGCTTTTATCATAATTACAGGTGTAAAATGTCAGTGTTGATAATTTTTCAAAAAAATCGCACAGATTATGGCTCACTTCAAAACATGCCAAGCATTTTATGTGTGAATTTAGTACTTTAAAAATGGAACTGACTGACAGTCCTGCAAGCTCTGTACCCTGAAACATAGTCTGGTAGGAGGTGTCCCTGCCAACAGCAGAGGGCTTGGAACAAAACGATCTTTAAGCTCCCTTCCAATACAAACCATTTTATGATTCTACGGAAAGTGTATGGGTCAAATCCATCAAGGGTCACATACCTAGAGGACAGCTAGCAGCATCCCCAATCATTTTTGAGATATACCACTGGCAGATCAGCAGATTCCTCTCTCTCATTGTATCAAATGAACCATCCTGCACATGGTTCACTTTCCCATGTCAAAGAGCTACCAGGTACAACTGGCCCCTCTTCAAGAGATGAAAGTCACCCCTCTTCAAATCATCTCTGCTGCTGGGTGCGGGGTAGGGTGCTAATGGATAGGGAGGGAGCAGTATCTGAGGTTCCTTCAGGGTATCATGGGCTCTGGGAGGCTGTTGAGGTGGAGCAGTGGTTAAGGATTTGATTCTCCATCAGGGAGGAGCTGCCTCCAATAGGGGAACATTAAAGACTCCCTGTGAGACTCCCCAGAGCACACAAAGAAATTAAAAACTCTGCAGGTAAATCAACAGCAGGTTTTCCCAGGAGAATTCGAAAGTCTCAGAAAATACTTTTCTCTCTGTTGAGCTCAGTGGTCCTGCTTGGCATGTTTGTAAAACCCTGTAACATCTTTTTACTCTTCAGGTGTCTGAGTTAGAACAGAACAATTCTGTTCAGTGATTTTACCTTTCAGCTCAGTTCCTTTAGCTAACTGCACTTTCTGAAATGAGCAGCCTGTTTTCGCAGGCAGTGGCTACTTCTAGAAGTGATAATGCTCAATGTTTAGAGTTAGTACCAGGGACTGGTGTGCAGACCAAGGCCACTGCTGGATCTTGTGTACTACATCGGGGGATGCAGAAAGTAAAAACCACACCTGCAGGGAGAAGAGGATGGATAGGTGTCCTTAAACTGTGATCTGCTGTGCCACTTAGATCCTAACAAGTCTATGGGTCCAGATGGGATTCATCCTAGGGTGCTTAGGGAGCTGGCGCAAGAGCTGGCTAAGCCGCTCTCCATCATTTATCACCAGTCCTGGCTCACCGGGGAGGTCCCAGATGACTGGAGGTTGGCCAATATGACACCC
>VWZK01002718.1:34224-65925 GCA_013396935.1 Baryphthengus martii
CTCAAAGAATAAAGATGTTTGGACTAAACACTAAAGACAAGCACTGTATTCTCCAGTTCAGGAGAAAAGCAAACTTGAATGGATGTCACGTTTTGACCAACAGTGTACTTAGTGGGCCTGAAGCCAGGAGAAACACAGTGACTTCACACAGGATTAGGCAGGCGTTCAAAGTAGGTGATCCCACAATCCCCGTTGACCTTCCTCTCAGCCGGTAGCTCACTACTTGTTAGAAGAAAGCTCTTTCCTTTAATTTAAAACCTGTTTTCCAGACCTGAAGGTCCTTTGGGTGGATCCCATGGTTCTGCAGAAAACTTCACTGCATGTTGTGGGCAGTGGAGAGAAAATGACTTCCCTCCATGAACTGTCTGCTAAGTCAGAAGAGGGAGTGGTGATGTGAGCAGTAAAATATGGGATCTAATCTATGCACCTGCTGCAGTCTCCCCTCTCTCAGCCACTACTCGCAGCCCGAGGCTCCTGATTTATGGGCATGATTTATGCCTCCTCTCCGCACTGTGGACTGCCCGTGTGCTCTCCTTGAAGCAATCTAAGCTGAGCATGATATAAAAAAGGAGAGGCTGCATCGTATTTCTGTCATGCTGCTTGTCAGACAAAACCAAAAAGCAAACTCTGGTGAGCTGAGCTCCCTTTATTTTAAATCCCAGGAGAGTTTCAGCTCAAAGCGCCTTTTCCGTAACCTTCTGAAGGAAGGATGGAAGGTCATGAGTCTCCCAAACTGAGTACACAACCTGTGCTATGCCTTCCACCTTTGAGATCAGGGAATGAGCCTTGGCGTATTTTATTTAGCAATATAGCTCTAGCAAAGGCAGAAGAGATGGAGCTAGGGTTTGCCCCTCTCCATTTCATGCTTCTACCTCAAAAAAGAGGAAAGTGAAATCCCACGTAGGATCCTGTAATCTATTTTGCAAAGGAGACATTGCTATCTTGGGGGAAATGGGGAACAAGAAGAGGTTAGAAATTTTAGAAAATCTCAACCAGAAAACCATTCTTGTAAAGAGAAATAGTTACCCTGGTTTATATCCAACCAAATTTGAGTGAGTGTCTCTGTCCTTTGTCAGAAAGAGAGTAGAACTGGGTCTCTCAAACATAATGCGAACTTAAAGCTCGCAATAATCTCTCCGTGATGATCACAGCTCAGAATGAAGCTGATAGCTCATTAGACAACAACATGTAGGCAATTAATGCTGATTTCAGCTGACAATTGCAAACCGCTGGCTGACTCAAACACCATAAGCTGTCCTAAGGAAATTGTTCTCATAGCTCTTTAATTAATGATAAACAGACCCTTTGTTGCTGCTGTTAAATAAAACAAAACAGAAAGAAAGAAAGAAATCAGATTTTCTTTGCCACGAGTACAAAATGCGTTCTGGAGAAGCAGTGCTAACGAACCTTGGTGACAAAGCACATGCCCATTGCTTCATCCTTTCATTCCAAGAGCATGAGGTGGGAAGGGAAATATGGTGCATGATCTTGTCTTGGGAGCCTGGGAAGCATCCAGCTCCAAGAGAAGCTGCTCCAAATGGGCTGGAATTGAAATTCAGGCAGGCCTTGCGTGCTCTGCCGATTATTTCAGAAGAAGTGCTGACATCTCCTGGAAACTCTTGACTCAGAACATTGTTCTATCTTTCTGATGCTTCATCACATGTTTCCTGCTTTGCCCTTCTTGACTGTTACTTGGTTTTGACCAAGGACATGTGTCTGTAAATTAGCACTCTTAACGAGTCTGCCTTGCACTCTTTTTCTGGGTTTCCAAGTGTATATACCTCAATCGCTCTCTCAGTGATGTCCTGTGCACCCAGTAGACTTGTTGCACACACAACTGAATACTCCCAACATTTATTTCATCATATCATCTTTATAGGTGGTTGAGACAACAGCAGTTTTGTCACATGGGGTCTCTCTCTGGCAGGGACCCGGAGTCATCATCTCTGTCCTGTATCACTCAAGTAGCTTTGTCACAATTTAGGACATTCCAGGGAAGAGCACTTTGAGAAAGGAGGTATATAGGAGGTCCACCAGGGGCCTCACCTCAAAGCCAACGTTAAGTCTTCCAGCAGACAGAAAAATGTTGATGATTAATGCATGTAGCCTTGAAAACAAATTTTAAACAACTTGTTAAAGTGCAGGGTGGATTGGACTGATTTTGGACCCTGCATCAGATCCTCAAGCCGTCTCTGACCTCAAAATCATGACAAGGAAGCTTTCACCACTCACCCAGCACATGTTAGGTTTGAAGCAATCCTGTTTCTTGCCTCCCTGGCTGGAATAATTCCTTCTGGCACTCAAAGTGACCACCAAGGAAGGGAAAAGAAGGGGCATGATCTGGCAGATACGCAGGACTGGGAGGTCAGTTCTGCAGTGGGCTGGATCACTGGCCAAGGAGGTGCTGCTGCAAGACTGAGGCTGTGGTTCCCTTCCCATCTACATCAGGCAGCCCTCTTCATGGTGCATGTTCCCCAATGTATGGGATAGGCTGAGAATTTGCTTCATGGGACAGCTTTGGGTAGCTAGACAACTCCTCACTCATTGAGGAGTTGAAAGGTTGGCCGAGGATGGCTCTCCAGAACCCTGAGTAGCCTGGATTTGCTGCTGGCATGATGCAGGGGTCCATTCATGAATTCACCTTTGCACAGAAAACTCTATACAAGTGCTATCAACTTTTTTATTGGTATTTACCCCTCAATAAAACAGAACAGATGACTATTTAGATGCAGTTATTCCTAAGTGCTCTTGGTGGCCTCGTGCTGCAAGAGTACTGGTGAAAAGAGATTTTTTGTTTTGTGAATGTTGAAAGCTGTGGGCTAGAAGCAGGTTATTAGCGGATGACTCCTCTGGGCTGTTCTCAGCAATCCTTGAAAACCTTAATTAGGAAGTGGAGAAACCCATCCATAGGTCCTCAAAGAAGGAAAGATATGGAAGCTGCATTCTGCTCCTGGCTTCACATATGGCCTGAGGGCTTCCTTTCCTAGGGCTCATTTTCCCCACCAAGAAGTGCAAATGATGATGCTTGTCCATATTTGGGGATGTCCAGACATAAAGTGCTGGAGCAGAGGGAAGGATATGTGGGCTTGGTTTCCGTTTTTCATGACAGAAGCTGGCAACCTGTTCTGGATCCGCAGGTTCAGGATGGGGTAGATTAGGCAGCGCAGTTTATTTGCTCCTGTTCTTGCCGTGTGCTGTTTTTTTAGGCTTCCATCAGTACAAATCTTCGCTTGTGTTTCATAAGAAGGACCATTAGAGCTGCTGTTCTTTCCTCAGCCACCTGCCTTCTCACTGAGCCTTTTTTTTCTTTCCTTTCCTCTCTCCATGCAGGAATTTCTTAACTTCTTTTGGGAACTTCTCCTCCGCCTTCTCCACCTTGCCCAGCAGCTGTTTCTGCAGCAGTTGTCTGCCTTGTGAAGATTTCTTAGTGGAGCCACTGGGTACTAATATGAAACCACTTATGCTAGAGCTGTAAATTTTATCTTGGATGCCGCAACAGAAGGACTGTCCTGTGCTCGGTCACAAAAACAGAGGAAAAACCTTGTAAGACTCAAGAGCCCAAGGGCCTGAAGAGCCTTGTTTGACATTGCTCTGCAAACACGCAAGATCTTGCCGTGGCCGTGGCGATACTGAGAGCTCAGACAGCACAGACCTACAGAGCCTCATGTCTGGCCACTGTAATTGATCTCCAACAGATATATGATGGTGCAAAGGCTGGAGAAATGTTATTGCAAATATGCGAGCATTTCATAACTCCAACCAGTGGGACCACACAAGGGACTAAATGTGGAATGCTCTGGAGGAGAAGACAGAGGCCATCGGTGTTGCTGAAGCGAGATAATCCTGCCACGTCCCCAAGACCCTGTTTTTTTTTGTCCCATGGGAGGGTCATAGAATCACAGAAACATAGAATGGTAGCGCGTGGAAGGGAACTCGAAAGATCAAGTCCAACCCCATTGCAGGGCATTCTGCCTAGTAGAGAAGAGCATGGAGGGCCTCATGAGTTGAATCCCATCATGCTAGGTCAGCAGGAAAAGCCTTGTTTTCCTTCCAATTCAGCCACCAGAGCCGAGATCTGTGGGTCTGAATCCCCTTCTCTCTTTCTTTTCAGCCTGCAGCAGTAAAAAACCTCCATTCACAAAGGTTTCTGCTGACTTCACTCATGTTTTCCCAACACCAACGCGGCCAAGCGAACAAGGGTGGGATTTGGAGCTACCGGGAGCCAGCCTGGGAGCCAAGATGATTAAGTCCATTGGCCCTGGCCCAAATCTAATGTGAAAACCCTCCTCCTCATGCTCACCTTCCACAGTCAATGATCCCTTTATCAGGAAGGCAGTAACTAACTTACCTCTGGCTCAGACCACTCCAAAATAACTCCAGGGCCTGGCAAGGGAGAGAAGAATACCCTATGCCCATTGAGACCTTGATGCTACCTCTTAACTCCTCAGGTTTCTTGTCAAAGTCCTGTCTCTCTTTTATGTTGCTTCAAAAAAAAAAAAAAGACATCATTATCATCTCTGTGCCTATATCCCTCCCTGCTCTGCCTCTATTCAGGGATAATGGGGTTTCTCTGAGAAAAGGGCTGATAATATCACTTCTCAGGCAACAAGGCTTAACTCTCACCTCAGCAGGTCCACGAGGGTCCTGACACGGTGGTCTGGCAGCTCCAAATCATGACCCACCTCCCCTAGAACATGTGCTTTGCATGGAGTTGTGCTCTGCTGGGTAATGGCATGAAAGCCACCAGAACACAGTGAACAAACAGGGCCGAGGCTAGTAAAGCTTGCAGAGCGCTGCTTATAGGTATCACTTCCCACCCCCCAACACATAAGAACAAAGAGTTCCATGGAATTTGGATTATTTAACATTGTAAACATTAAGCAACTTGTGGTCCATGTAAATGCTTTCTTAATAGGCTGGTGAAATTCCTTGGGACCCGGCCAAGTTCATATATAACCTCTCACAGACGTCGCCCCCCTCGTCCCACCCCCACCTCACCCCCAGATGCTTTTTTTTTTCAATGCCACGGTAGCAGAATAACGTAATTTGTAGCAGAACAGATGCCTGCTCTGCTCTCGTGTGCTGCACTGAGAGCCTGGAGCTCAGGGCTTGATCTTCCACTCATTGCGACAACGTAAGTCCCCCAATGAACCCAGGTGGCCATCCTTTCAGGAATGAATACTGAAATACGTTATTTCAAGTGGAACAGCACAAACAGGAGCTGTTGTGGTGAAAATCCAGCCCAGGGTATCTTAAAGGTCAACAGTTGGGTTATTCTGGTGGTGGTGAGTCAAATTCCTTTGTACTCCAATGTAGGTATGAAGAGAGTGGGAGAATTTCTGTGGTTAGGACACGTGTGGCAGCCCATGCAGGTGTTCCTGGGACATATTTTTTTTGGGAGGGGAGAGATTTTATAAGATGTCTGAGCTGATCCAGCAGCTCACGGCTGCTGAAAGGTTCCTTGCCACATGGTCCTGCTCCTTCCCCTGCGTTGCCTCTGGCACTCCCCAAACCTCTTTTTTGGCTCATTTAATTGGTAGAGAACTAAACCAGAAAAGCAAAGGTTACTGGTTTTCTGGGGTTTATTAAGCACCAGAGCTCCCATAAGAGTGCAGATGGAACCAGGAAAAATTTGAACAACTTTTTTTTTTTTTTTTTAACTGTTAGAGCATCTTATCCTTCCTTTGAAGCCTCACCAGAAATTCTGCTGAGACTCTAATCTAGGAGTCCCACCAAAGCTTTCTCGGGAGTTAGAATTTTTAGAAGCTGCACCAAGATTTGAATGTGTTAGGATCTATCCTTCAACAGAGACATAGGTCCTTAGCGAGGTTTTGGGTGCATCTAAACACAGGCAGGGCCTAAAAGTTGAAGAGTTCTTGGATAAAACCAGAAATTTCAGATTTAGGCAGACCATGGTTTTGAGGCAATGATTTTCAGGCTGAGAAGATAATGAGCTGGAAGAGGTGTCCTTGAAGGTAGTGTTAAAAACAAGAACGGGAAGAAGACACTTTTCTGATCACTATGTTAAAGTCTTACATACCACAGTTTTTAATTGTGACTTTAACTCAATGAATGAACTAATAGAGTGAGCGATGTAAGACATGTGAAGGGCAGTTTCAACATGACAATTTTTAAGATTTTTTTATTCTTTTGGTCAAATAAAATCCATGCAGGGTTCCAGACTCTTAAGCAATCATCAGAATTTTTGCCCACAAAACAAGATTTCCTCAGTTTTACAGAACTTTTAGCTAAAATGATGTTCTTTCAGCACTGTGATTTTTTTTTTTTCTACTGAGATACAAATTTACTAAATGAAGCTGGAACTTTGTATAAACTTTTAGTGTAAACAGATCATCAGTTTTGAGTTGAAAAACAGTTGGGATGGAGAAAGTCCTATCCTGTTAGATCTTTGTAGAGAGAGCTCACTTCTACTCCTCAACATCCTGTGCTTTTTATTCACCTTTCTAATCTATAAGGGACTCTCCCATTTAAGGGGTGCCCGCCCATTATTGCCATTTTCCACCCTTGCTGAAAGGTTCCACCCTTGATTGAAGAAAACATAGAGACCTTCTTATTCTCCCCAACTCTCTGACAGAAGGCTGGAGTGAGGTGGGGAGATTTCATGTCCCCAAGTGATCAGATAAAAGGAACTGGCCTCAAGTTCCCCAGGTGAGGTTTAGGCTGGGCCTTGTGGTTTAAGGTTTAAGAGATGGGGGACTGGATGGGACATAGGTGATAACTTCTGGACCCCGAAAGCTCCGAGGGCAGTGGTTCTGCCCCTCCCTTCCCTCCAGGCTCCATAAAATCCAGAAGGCAGGAAGTTCGGGGGCGGCTCTTCCTTCCTGGGCTCTGCCGTGCCTGGGCCCGACTGGGCCTGACCTCCCTCGCCGTGAATCCACCGCCCCCAGAGAGCAGGTTTGGGTAGAGTTGTAGCTCCTTCTGCCCTCAATAAACTTTTAAAAACATTTTTCTCCTGATATTCATTAAATTCATTCTAGTCATAACTTGCAATCTTGAGTCCTTTTCCTTATTCCCCTTTTTATCCTAGTCTCAGAGGGAGCGGGGGAAGGGACTAACAGAGAGAAATCCTGCCCTGGGTTCCATGTGGTACTTGTCCTGAGCCTGAAAGGGAGACAGAGCTGAGGAACAATTTCTTCCCCTCCAGGGCTGTCCAGGCATGGCCCAGGCTGACCAGGGCAGGGGTGGACTCCCAGTCCCTGGAGGAATTTCCAAGCCATGGAGATGTGGTGCTGAGGGACGTGGGTTAGGGTCCTGGCAGTGGTGGGGCAACACTGGGACTTGCTGTCCTTCAAGTTCTTTTCCAACCTAAACAATTCATTGTTTCTATTACATAAATAATGTGAATTCTGCTACAATACTTAAAGATGATGCAATTTGAGCATTAATATTTGCATTGCAAGAGCCTGTTTGAAGATGCAAAGCCTTCCAGCTTAGGTTGGGAGCAGTGCGAGGAGCAACCAGAGCCCATCTGGGTGCAATCTCATCCTTCCAAGCTCTGGGGTGGAGTCACAGGATTGAGTTATCCCCACAGCCATGTCTCTGAGGGAGCAAGTTGGGGTGGTCTGAAACAGAGCCAGCAAGCAAGGGCATGGGTGAAGCAGCGTGGACAGGAGTCCAGGGCTTGAGCAGCCTCCCTGGCCTTTCTTCCTCAGCAGTGTCCGTCTACCCAGAGTTTTTACTTCAGGGAACATTCCACAGTTTTAATATACTCTTTTTTTTTTTTTTTTTTTTTGAGTAAACCCCAAAGCGCACAGCTATTCGCTAAGAGGTGACATCTGGCTGAGTAAATAACAATTACTGGCTGGTCCAGCACATGTTTTGTTTTGACTGAAACTTTGTTTTTAATAACTAAAACACAGAATATAAATATGACCATTGCATATTCAGACACACGCACACACACACACAATTTTTTTTTCATGTGTTTGGAAGGCAGAGCTAGTTCCACATGAAAGAAAATAAGACACAGGACTTTTATCCATGTGTTTCGGATATTTAGATCTCAGAAAAAAATGGTGTGGATGTCATCACACTTATTTTAAGTCATTTTGATTGCAATAAAAATAAGGATATAAAGAACATTTCTCTAAAATGTTCCTGACCTTGTCTAGCTCTGCAGATGACAACATATTTGCTGCTGTGACTTGTAATTGTTGAGCTCCAAAAAAGTGCAGAGGCAGGTAATGAACCTGCAGATTTGGGGTGTCTGACTCAGTTTTTCATAAAATGTGAAGATTCTTCTCTGTTTTCTCTCCTGCTCACCATGCATGGTACATACAATGTGTATCAGCTACTTCCTCTTTTGATGTTCCTGGTAAGTCTGAGTCTTTGACCACTGGTCAGCATCTTGATGTGAACCAGGACCTGCAGCTGGGATTCGAGAAAGATGCATAAACAGAGCAGAAGGTGTGGGCAGAGATGAAGTGGGATGAGGTGGCTTTCCCTGCATTGTACAGTGTTCCAGGCTCAGTGAGAAAGCTTGAAGAATAAGTTTTTGCTTGTGGCACTGTCCATAAGAATCCAGGCCTTCTGCAAGGCGATGCGTCTTTCACATACGCCACTCATGTAGGTAGAAGGTTTGAAGGCCAAGGCGACTGTTTCTGTTGAACATCTGTAACAACTGGATGGACACTTGGTGTTCTTCCACCCATCAAACAGGACACACAATGTTGAAAATAGCCCCTGGTGTGAGGCTGAAGTAACCTAGAGGAGGATCAGAGGGGTTTTCTGAGTGTCTTTGGAATCCCTATAGTTTTGAGGGATCAAAAAGGAAATTTGAGGGAGTAATTCTCCTCCTAGGGAGAATCTGCAGGAGATTTCTGAAGGCACCCAGGAAATCCTGGAGTATCATGAGCAGGGTAATTAACGCTACAACAAAGCCACGGCTACCTGCAGCAGGGTGGACCCTGCTGGTACTGTCCAGGGGTGTCACTGCTGTGCTAAATAGGTAATCAGATGCCCAGGGAAAGAATAGCCAGAGATGCAAAGGGCAGATAAAAACTATCTCCACTCAGTAAAAAGATCCATCTTAGCCTGAGCAAATTGTGTTGTCTCAGACAACACAGCCCTTTATTCACTTCATTGTTTCCCTCCTCTAACTCAAATGTTTGGCAAGATTCAGGGATTTTCTTCCCAGCCTTGGCCTGTTTCTTATTCCAATGTCTGCCCCAGTCTCTCGCCCTGCATGGAAAAGGATTCCCCTTGATGTGACGGGCTGGAGCGTGGCCAGAGAAGGGCAACGGAGATGGGGAGGAGTCTAGAGCACAGGTCTAGTGAGGAGCAGCTGAAGACCTGGGCTTGTTCAGCTTGGAGAAAATGAGACTCAGGGGAGAGCTTCTTGCTCACGACAGCTCCCTGACAAGAGATTGGAGCCAGGGGTGGTCAGGCTCTTTTCCCAAGAACAAGCAACAGGACCAGAGAAACAGCCCTCAAGTTGTCCCAGAAGAGGTTTAGATTTGAGCTGAGGAACAATTTCTTCCCCTTCAGGGTTGTCCAGGCCTGGACCAGGCTGCCCAGTGCAGGGGTGGAGTCCCCATCCCTGGAGGGGTTTCCAAGCCATGGAGATGTGTTGCTGAGGGACATGGGTTAGTCGTGACCTGGCAGTGCTAGGGGAAACCATTGGAGTCAATAATTTTAAAGATCCCTTCCAACCCAAACCATTCTGTAATTTTACTGATGGTCAGCAAAGAGGTCATCATCCTTTCTTTGAATGGGTAAACTGAGGCATGGGGTGTTGAAAAGGGAAAGGACTTGCCCAGAGTGCAGGAGGGAACCAATGGCATGGATAGAAATGTTTCTGATGATGTGAGCCAAGGAATGAGACACAGATTTGTACCAATGTAGGACTGGGTGTGCCCCAGGTTTAGTTGGGATCTGTGAGCACCTTGGGTCAGCCCTCAGCAAGATCCTTCAGGAGGGACTGAGGATGGAAAGGGTGGAAGATTTGGACTCCTTTGTACCCCACAAGAATAAATAAAGAGAAATTTTCATAAGACAGGATGGGACAGGTGAAAGGAGCAAAAAAAGAGGAAAGCTTTATGTCTGAGATAAATTCCTCCCGCTTCTCCCCTTTCATGAGCAGCCCAGGACGTTTGGGGTGGTGGGGCACAAAACCCGGCCACAACAGTGCTGTCCATTTATCCGCTGCCTGCAAGTGGACAAGAAGACTTATTCTCCTGGCCTTGAGAATGAAATCTTCCCAGGGTAGGAGGCCGAGCCCAGGGCCTAGGGAAAAAAAAGAAATACCTTTTCATTGCGAGTCATTAGGAAGAGATAAAGGTCTGCCTCACCGGGTATTTCGCTTGTCCTGCCAGCGCACCTTCTCAGCCCTGGAACAACAGTGGGGCCATTTAAAAAAGCCCTTTAATTATCAATTTCCTCCCATTACTGCTGCTTGCAGAGGGAGCTACGGGAAGAATAAGAAGAAAAAAAAAGATGTGTTTTTTTTTTTTTTTTTTTAAAAAGGCTTATTTCAACAGTCCTTATCTGATACTGCATTCAAGATGAGTTTCTCTGGCTCCCCCTCTCTTCCCAGCCCTCCCTTTGCTTTCTTTTCTTGCTTCACTCTCCTCCCAGTGCAGCAGCAGTGGGTTTTGTTTTCTTGGCCACCGGGAGTAGGGAGGCTGAGCGGTGTGGGTGGAGGAGTGGTGACAGGGCTCACAAAGGAGACCTCACTTTGCAGATAATGATGGGCCCTCAGACCCTTTCAGGCAGGACACCCAAGCTCCCAGTACTGGGATGTCTTTCAGGATTGTCCTAATTCATCGCCATTGTGCCAGGTTTTTTGAAGGAGGATGACAGCTGACATCAGCTCTCTATCTGCAGCGGGTTTTGTCCTATTCTTCCATCTCAAGCCATAATTGCCCCTGTTTGTTATGCAAAAACCACCAGAGGCTTTTATTGATTTTTCTTTTTTCTTTTTTTTTTCTTTAAGAATGAAGACCTGATAAGCGCTGCTGTGTACAAGCCTCCACTGAACACATTTTGATCTAGGTATTTATCAAGACTATGCCCAGGGTACTACTGAATCAGTGGAGATTTACAATGTGCCAGCTGTCACAGGACCCTCTTGTGAAGACATTCCAACCATGCAAGTGATAGGACAAGAGGAACCAACCTAGAGTTGGGTCAGGCGAGGTTTAGGTTGGAGCTGAGGAACAATTTCTTTCCCACAAGGGTTATCCAGGCCTGGCCCAGGCTGCCCAGGGCAGGGGTGAAGTCCCCATCCCTGGAGGGGGTTCCAAGCCATGGAGATGCGATGCTGAAGGACACGATTTGGTGGTGTCCTGGCAATGTTGAGTGAACTGTTGGACTGGATAATCTTAAAGGTCTCTTCAAACCAAAATGATTCTGTTCTATGATTCTTCTGTTCTCTATGTTTAAGTCACTACTAAACACAGTTCTCAAAAGACCAAGCTGAATGCAGAGCTGAAGCCATTCCCAAGCTCCTTTAAATGAACGTCTTTTAGAGTCGTATGCATTCAAGGAGCATTTTGAGAATCATCCCTTCTGTACAGCACTAAGAAGGTGATTTCCACAGCACAGAAGTACCAGAAAATCCATACCCAATTCCCATGGCTTTTTTGAAGGTTAGCAGGAATCTGATACAAAAACATCTGATGAAGTGAGAGCCGACCTCAAGCTCTCCAGCCTGATCCGAACCAGCAAATAGGCACTGATTCCCAAGGTGCGAACACAAACCAGACAGCGCAGAAACCATAATAAGCCACAGCTGCTTCAGATGTTGCAGAGTCTGAAAGCTCACGCTCGGTTCATTTGGCTGTTCAGAAGTGGGTCAGGGGAGAGAATGAATGTTTCTCTGCCCAATCCTCTCCCCTTCCACAGGCTACAGCCACACTCATAAACAGAATGAGGCCCAGGTGCTGGGTGATGTCATGGCCAGCAGCGAGCCATACTGAGTAGTTCTCATCTCCTGCTCTCCTGGGCTTGGGCCAACATCTCCCAGTCAATGCTTGGTCATATCTGAGGGCAGAGCATAGGGCAGAGATTGTTCACAGTGGGACAGTCTGAGCTTCTGTAAAGCTCCTTCATGCACAACCATGTTCTAGAATCATAGAATTGTTTCAGTTGAAAGAGACCTCTAAGATCATCAAATCCAGCCGTTGCCCCAGCGGGTAACCACTAACCCATGTCCCTCAGCACCACATCTCCACGGCTTGGAAACCCCTCCAGGGATGGGGACTCCACCCTGTTCTAGTGTCCAACAACATTTTCTGTGAAGAATCTCAACCATCCAAAGCCATGCCCACCTCAGCAGACTAATTTCTCAGCTGTAGCCCAATTTTCAGGGTTAGCTTAGGGACCCGTCTCCATAGTTTTTTGGTAGGTCACGATCTTAACTCCACAGCAGTTAGCAAGAGTGTTGTCATATTACTTCTAAGTGTAGATCAGAAGATAACACCTTCAAGATACCTAATTTTTGATAAACTACCAGAATTAATTACACCTACTCAAATCTAAGAGGATCTCTCAGTCTTCATGATGCTTCTCATAAACTGACCTCTCCCAGTTTTCTTTACAAATTTATGACTATATCTTAGTCCCGTTTCCCATGCCTCTGGCAGTTCTTATGCTAGATAAACTCATATCAGAACATAAAGTGGGCAAGCCATCACAGTCCGAAAATATCCCTGAAAAAGGATGAAAATCCACAGGCCTCTGTGTCCTCATATTCAGTGACCATTTTGTGCTAGCCATTCATAAACCAAAGCAAAAGTAGAAAGTTTTCCACAAGGTCTTTTCTGAGATTGTTGCACTGTGACAGAAATCAAGGCGATCTCTGCAGCCCATAACCACTTGCTGAGGGGAGGTTAAGGTTGCTGCAAATCCTATTAGACCTTCTCAATGGAGTTAATGAGTCAGAAGACTTCCTGTGGATAATCCAATGAGGTGGATAAAAAGGTCTTGAACTACTTGGCATGAAGTCAATGCCAGAGAATTCCCTTACCCTCTAATCCCTGTGAGCAGAATGGCACAATCCCGTCTCCTCTCAGAATTTTATGAGGTTGTCATCATTGTTGTTGGATTTTCTCTGTGGCTATTGTCTTTTATGGGAAAGCAGATCATATAAATTATTAACAAAATGCCCACTCTGTCAGTCAGAAGCTGGAGATTACCAGATACGGGAGAACTCTGTCCATATTCTTGACATGCTTTCATTCATTATTTTAAACCACAATATCCCTAAAGAGTCTTAGATGTAAACCAGGACCAGTTTCTTCTGACCTGAGCACAAACTTCAGTTTAGTTAAGTCAATATGTGTGGTATGTATTGTGAAAAGCTTTTACTTATTTCTTGCTTTACTCGGTCTTGTTTTGATCTCATAGAGCAGATGCGGAAACAAATGAAGCCTTTTGTGAACCTCCAGGATGCAGCTCCCACCCAGAGTCAATATGAACTACTGTCACTTCTGCAGCTAGCTTGTTCTGCCATGTTTCTGTAGAGTTTCACTAAAGAGTTTGGGGCTCCAACTCTTTACTGTGATTTAAGCTAGAGTTTATCTCAAGGCTTGGTAGCTCCTGGACCATTAGGTGTCTAGCTGAACCTGTCGTCCAGGTTCCTGTGAAAGCCAGTGAGAAAGGACTGTCTCTTTGAGGTTCGATTGCTCCTATCCTAAAATACTCTTGAAAACCAGCTTGATAACCCACTCTTTGGAGATGCCAACCTCTTTCTGGTGGCTTTTCAGGGCAGCAGTTGACTAGTTTAGGCAATATGATTAACTTTGAGGCCCTGTTCTTGATTTACAGCCTTGGTCATTCCGGACTTCTACAATACCTTTATTTTTGATACGTGATGAGTACCCAGCTGTTCCCACCATAGTCAGGGGAAAGACACAGCCTAGTTCAGAGAAGAAAGTCAAGATCATAGTTTAATTCCTGAGATCTGCAGCAAGAATGAAGCTGGTGCGAAAAAAAAAAGTCTGCTGAGGTCACCAGGGAGCAGAGATCTGGTGTGATGAGAGGGATGTACAGTTGCTTGGCCTGGTTGACTTAGCAAATAAAGGCTAAGAAGGGATGTAACTGGTGGCTAGAAATACATCTGGGAGCAATACATCGAAATAGGGAGACAGCTATTAAAGCTAAGGGCCAGTGTTGGCACAGGAACAAAGCAATGGGAAACTGGCCACAGATAGAAGTCAAGCTGGAAATCAGATGGTTAAGGTGCTAGCTATGTGAGATCATGGAAAGCCTCTGTGTTACAGAATCCCAGAATCTCAGTATGGTAAGGGTTGGAAGGGACCTCTGGAGATCATTTCATCCAACCTCCCTGCTCCAGCAGGGTCACCCAGCAAAAGACCCAGGATTGCATTGTCCAGGTAAGTTTGGAAAGATCTACTTAATGATGAGGGTGAAGTTAGAGGACTCTGCAAGAAGAAGTTGGATAAGAGGACACTGGAAAATCCTAGCACAAAGGGCTGGTAGTAGCCTTCTGAGTCCATGTAGCCATTCCTCTCCCATTTTTCCTCAGCTTGCTCTGTATGAGGTACTCCCAGATTCATATCTGATAGATCTTTATGAATTTGTAAGGATCTCCTGAGAAGGGAAGTCTGTCTCTTTCAGGTCAGCATCCCAAGCTTTTAACCTTTCTTATAGTTTTAAGATATTTTTCCTCATATCTCTTCTGTCTAATGCAATTTAGACAGGTACCTTTTCCTCCTACCCTCGGTGAACAGGGAAAATGTCCTGGGTTCTCCTTGGTGTGTCCTCAGCTCTTGTGCACTGGAATATATCCGTATCCTGTATGCTTGGTTTCAAACACCAGTATCATCAATCTGAAAGATTCAAATTTGTGAATTCCTCTTTTCCCTGAAATTAATATCATACTGATTTTCACTTCTGTATTACATTCGCTTGTAGTTTGGCTTTATTGGTGATTTTATCTCTATTCTTTTTTTTGTTGTTTTTTGTATTTACAGTATACTCGGGTCATATTTTCAAGCTTTTCTAAGCAACTCCAAGGGCTAAAAGACTCTTCTTTAATGAAAGCTGGAATCCTTGCACAACCACTTGCTTCCAGATGCTGGGGATTACAGTAAAACACTAAATATTGCAAGACTTACGGTACTATTGCAAGAATTGGCAGCAGGGAAGAAGTGGATCAGGACTGAGAGAAAGGGAAAAAAAAAGTAATGGGGGACAATTAAGAAAGGAGCTAATTTAGGGTGAATACCAGGAATGGAATTTCAGGAAACAATACTTTCCAATAAATTCTCTCAGGCTATGGAGCAGACCGAAGAAAGACAGGACCAGTATGACCAAAGCCCCGCAAATGGGCTGTCGGGAACATTCCAATACTTGGATTTTTTCTTGAGATGCCTTTTCTTGATTTATTTTCCCTTGATCTTTCTGCTTTCCTTTCTGAGAATTTAGTATTTTTTTCTGTACAAGTAAAAGATATCAGAGCATGATCTAATCTACATATTTGCCAATTGCTATAACTTCACACATCAAGCCAGGGATCAGAAGGTCTGTGGAGGATATTTCAGGGTGCCAGCATTTGTCCTGACCAGCACAAGAACACAACAGCTACTGGAAGCAATCAGAGTCTGATTCCCAATGGCGATTTGAAAGCTGATTTGGAAATCTCATTCCATTCTTCAGTGATTGTAAGAACAACTCTGGACAGGTCAGACTGATGGTCCATCTCAACGTCTTCTCCCTATCGGTGGCCTGTAGCAGATGTCTAAGAAAGAATATAAAATCAGGGAGAACATTTAATGATGTTTTCCCTGAATATTCTCTATAGCTCAGGTGCTCTCTGAAGAGATTTTAGATCTTCGTGCTTAACACGGTTAACAGCCATATCACAAGTTTAACCAGCTTTAGATGTCTCCCTTTTTCATAATTTCAGCTGAGGATGGCAGGAGACTTCAGAGACATGACCATCCTAATGGTTTTTCCTCAAGGTCCTGGATCGGATATTGGATAATGAAGGGTCAGGGTTCAACCATCATAATTCGTTTCAACAGTAAACACGTAAATCTGAAGTGAGCAAGCAAGCGAGAAAGACGGTCCTATGATACCCTGAGCTCGCCAAGGCTTGAACCACAACTGACCTCCAGTTCCTGGAATTCCTTGGTTAATAATCTATCATTTCCTCCTTCTTAACTGATGTCAAAGAGAGTCACCAAGGAGCAAGTGTCCCTTCAGGGGTCCTCATCGCGTTACTCAAGGGTGGTTTCACAATGTGCGTCTCTGCCAGCATTTGTGACCATGCCAGGAATGCCCCGAAACCAGAAGACAGCCTACCATGAGATCTCAGAGACAGGTGTGGAGGTAGCAAAAGGTATTTTACCTCTCTCAATGCCACAGCAGTTCCAGCATGATGGGAGCATGGTTCAAGGTCAGTTCTTCCTTAGTAGAGATATGATTAGGCAGCTCCCCAGCATGGGTCCCAACTTAACTCCGTTTCACCGCAAGGAATCAAGCGAGGGAGATTTCTCAAGCTAAATGAGCACTGGCCCAGAAGTTGTTCCCGCTTAACATATGTTTTTTGGAGAGCCATGGGAGAGCAGGTCATTAGAGGGTGACCTGTCAAGTTAAATCATTCACTGATAATCCCAATCAGTAAGATAGAACAGAGCAACAGTAGTTTTGTTGGGTTTTTTTTTGCATTCAGACTGAGATGCCTCCATTTATCGCAACATTATTATTTATTTATTTGTTAGCATTGACTTTGGCATCTTCGATGCAAATTTCTCTCTTCCCATATCTCCAGGAGTATTTCCATCTGGCCTAGAAGAGAAAGGGAATAGCTGCTCTGCCAGTCCAGCCCATCTCACCTGTTATGCAGAGGTTGCACCTCCCTAAAATGTCAGCAATGCATTCACATCCATGCACACTCTTCTTTAGGTCCTTCAGAGGTGAAACACAGTCACTATGTAAGAGTTCAACCTCATCCCAGGGTCTCACTCTGCGCCAGAAATATGGATATGCTTTGAATGAGGATCTGATTCAAGTGCAGCTCAGAGTGGGTGCTCTGGAAGAGGTTCGTTCTTAGCAACATTGGCTCAGATTGCTCCTTGGTGCTTGGTTTTCTTGCTTCTTGGAGTATGTACCTAAGGCAACGCAAATCTAGACAACTCAGCCCATCCACTCTTTCTGCTGAAGCTACCACCTGCAGCGATGACTGGCCAGAACAATGTCTTGGTGCACGCAAGCTGTGAGGTCCCAGCAAGAGCAAGCGCAAGAGCAAGAGCAAGAGCAAGAGCAAGAGCAAGAGCAAGAGCAAGAGCAAGAGCAAGAACACTTCCATTGTCCTCCTAAATATGTGATGCTCTGCAAACAAACAGCATCCCTGCAGCTGCTACCAGGATCCATGAAGGACTTTAATGGTCCTTAGTGGCATAGATGGTTGCCTTGTGGTTGACTTGTTTGGTCATTGTGCACAGACTGCAAACTTTTGTTTTAAACCCATTAGAGAAAAGATACTGGTTGCCTACAGAGGTGGTCCATAATTCTCTTCCATTTTCTGTCCTTTCTGGAGACAACGCCATCTGCAGGCCTGTAGATGATAATCAGTGAGGTGGCAATTTTCCCTTGGAAGTTTGGAATGACTCTACAACAGGTTTTACTCCCTTTTCCTCTAAATGCAGGAATAGATTTAAAAAATGTGAAAAACCGAGGGACATTGAAGCAGGACTATAAACAAAGATGAGCCCCTGAATACTCACAGAGAAGGAAAATTGAAAAACCCAGCCAAACATCTATCTGACACTGAGACAACTGTGTAACCCAAGAGATGCATCCTTCTTCCAGGAACTTCACCCAGTGCCTGTGCCGGAGCATAGCAAGAGGAATAGGACTCTTAGAGGGTGAACCTCAGAGAGTCTGACATTTTGCAAACACCTCGCATTTTAATTCCGTGGGCTTTTCAGAGCCGGTTCCTGCTCACAAAACCCTTTGTGCTTGTAATTTGAACTTTTGTTCCCGGAGGATGAGTCAATTAAACAGACACAAAAGAATGCTGGCTAAAGGGCTCCAGGGACAGAAATGCCTACCACAAGTTCAGCTAGAGCTGAGGATGGGTTATACATGGGCTAAATTCAACTTTAGAATTTCTTGGTGGAATAAAGTTTTCTCTTTAGATTGTAGACTGGCAGAACTCCATGGCAGAAAACTCTGCCACACTCATTTCTGATGGAAAAGCTAACAATGGGGTCATCACTTCTTCTCCTGAAGATTTCTGATGGCCAGGGCAAGAAGTCAGGATTAGATTACAGAGAGGAAGATACAGATGAGGCAGTAGGAGATAAAGCTATGGGGGATATAGGAGTTTCCCATGTCTGAAGGAGGCTGTGGAGTCTCCTAAAATGGCAGTTTTTAAGATGAATCCTGTTGATCATGTATCAAAGGTGGCTTAGATACTTAGGGTCTTTGCAAAAGGGAGACGTTGCAAATCTTTGTTCCTTCCAGTACTCTTGTGCAATTATCTGCTAGCTCAGAATCTACACCTTTCTCCTTTATTTAAACAAAATTATTCATCCCAAATATCATAGAACGGTTTGGGTTGGAAGGCACCTTAAAGATCATCTCGTTCCAACTGCGCTGCCATGGGCAGGGACACCTCCCACTAGACCAGGCTGCTCAGAGCCACTTCCAGCCTGACCTTGAACACACTCAGGGATGGAACATCCACAACTTCTCTGGGTAACCTGGGCCAGTGTCTCACCACCCTCAGAGTGAAGAATTTCTTCCTAATTTCTCATCTAAATTTCCCCTCTTCCATTTTGAAGATCTGATTGCTTGTTGTGCACACTTAAGTAGGAACTCCCAGTAGACCAGGCTTGTGGTTGGACCACAACTGACACTATAGAAAAGGGTGCACTAACCCTTAAGAGCTGAATGAACTTTGCTTTAAAATAACCCCCCAAAAGACAGCAATGTTCACATGGGAGTTTTTTCTGGATGGCTTCAATGCAAACCCCTCTTTCTATTTTCTTTATGGCTCACCCAAGTTATCTATCTCTACTTGGCCTTTTCTTTCCCCTCATACAAATGTAGCTATGTCCTTTAGAGGAGTGTTAATATTCTCAAGGTGGTCATTCTTAGTCCCATAACCCTTAAAATGATTCATTTTGCCACAGCACGAAGAGACAAACAGGAGATTTATATTATTTCTAAATGAAATATAGGGCACTAGAATAGAAGCCTTGGAGCAGGAATATGTTCAAACCAGTCTAAATAAAAGCTGACGTGTCTTTGGGTGACAACAGCAGTGTCTCGCTCTCCCATCCAGACTTAACACAATTACAAAAGCAGGAGGCTGAAGATAGTGTGTGGTTTAGTTCTTTGGGATTTCCACAAGCCTTTATTCCTTTTAACTTGAAACTTTATTTCATCATCAGGGCTTGTGGGTTCTTCTCCTGCTGCTCCTCTCGTTCCGTGGGATGAATCAGGGTTGAACAGGCCCACAGTTGCCAAAGATCTGCTTGGTTTGGGTTGAGAATCATGGCAGACTGAGTGCCTTTCACCGCAGGATGAGAGCTGGTTCCTAGTCCTGTGTGAATCTAAAGCGGATCAGCCTGGTCCAAGATTGATTTTGCAAGGGAACCCATCATGGAGCTATTTCTGAATAGCCTGGAAGCTGCAAGCTCCAGAACTTTGCTGTGGCAGGTGCTGCACATATGGGATAGTCCCTACCCAAAGCACTCATGGTCTAGGCAGGCTGAGGGAGAAGAAAAGAAATGCTTCTGTTGCAACTTCATAAGAAAGTAGAGAGTTACAGAACGGCCATAGGCAAGTGACCTTCTATAAGCTCCTCATTTGTTTCCTGAGACAACAGAATACTAACATTGTGACAGGTTCAGAGCTTTCCTTAGCTCACCTGGAGAGCTAATGTTGCCTCCAACCAGCAAACAATAAGACACATCCAGTTTCTGGTGCTGCGTCTTGTGGTCCCAGCTGTTTCTCCAGTGCAAATCTGGTGTATTAGTAGCTGTAGAATTTTTCAGTCCTAAATTACTGCAGCTCTAGAGGGGTCTAGAGCACAAGTCTTGTGAGGAGTGGCTGAAGGACCTGGGGTTCATAGATTCATGGAATGGTTGAGCCTGGAGAAAAGGAGACTCAGTGGGTCCTTGCGGCCTTTCAGGACTCCAAAAGGCCTGTCAGAAAGATGGGGACAGACTTTTGAGCAGGGCATGTTGGGACAAGAGGAAGGGTGGTGGTTTTAATCTAAAAGAGGGAGATTTAGACCAGGGAGAAGGGAGAAATTGTTGATGCTGAAGGTGGTGAGAGCCTGTCCCAGGTTGCCCCGAGAGGTGGTTACTGCCCCATCCCCGGAATCATTCTGGGGGAGGTTGGGTGGGGGTCTGAGCAACCTGCTCTAGTTGCAGATGTCCCTGCTGGCTTCAGCAGGGTTGCACTATATGACCTTGAAAGGTCTCTTCCCACCCAAACCATGCCATGATTATATGATTCTATATAATCCTGCATCTGAGTCAGAGCAATCCCAAGCACAGATACAGGCTGGACAGTGACTGGCTTGAGAGCAGCTCTGAAGAGAAGGAGTTGGGGGTGCTGGTGGATGAGAAGCTCAACATGAGCAGTCAGTGCCCGCTTGCAGCCCAGAAAGCCAACAGTATCCTGGGCTGCATCAAGAGAAGCGTGGTCAGCAGGTCGAGGGAGGTGATTCTCCCTCCTCAACTCCACTCTCGTGAGACCCCACCTGGAGCCCTGCGTCCAGTTCTGGAGCCCCTATTACAAGAAAGGTATGGACGTGCTAGAACGTGTCCAGAGAAGGCCCATGAGGATGATCAGAGGGCTGGAGCACCTCTCCTATCAAGACAGGCTGAGAGAGTTGGGATTATTCTGTCTGGAGAAGAGAAGGCTGCGAGGAGACCTCGTTGTGGCCTTCCAGGATCTGAAGGAGGCCTACAAGAAAGCTGGTGAGGGACTTTTTAGGATGTCGGGTAGTGATAGGACTAGGGGGAATGGATTCAAACTAGAGGAGGGTAGATTTAGATTGGACATTAGGAAGAAGTCCTTCACCATGAGGGTGGTGAGACACTGGAAGAGGTTGCCCAGAGAGGTGGTGGAAGCCCCATCCCTGGGACTTTTTAAGGCCGGGTTAGATGGGGCTCTGAGCAACCTGGTCTAGTGGGAGGTGTCCCTGCCTGTGGCAGAGGGCTTGGAATTCAATGATCTTTAAGGTCCTTTCCAACCCTGACAATTCCATGATTTTATGATTATACATTATCACTCCAGTGGTCCAATGGGAAGCCAAGAGGAGAGAGAAATGTCACCTCAGTCTGCTCCCAAACTCTCCAGGTTTGTCAAATAACAAATCTGCTGCAGCCCCCTCACCTTTTCCCCAACTTCCTGAAAATGGAAAGTTCCAGGAGGCAAGGTAGCCATACATGCCTGAGGAAACATGGTGTGGGGTCAGACAGGACCTCTGCCTTACTCTCAGTGCACACTCCGAGAAACTGATGCTGAAAACATGTGTGGCAAAATTGTACCCTGGAAAATTATGAATGTTAGGGGAAAAAAAAAATATGAAAAAGAAAATGAACTGAAGCCTTCCCAGATTTTGTGGTAGCAGAAGTCTGTGGGAGTATTCTGGAGGGAGATGGTTCCCTTCGGCTGTGTTCGGCTGGCAGAGCTACTGTGCTTTCCCAAGCACTGTTATATCCCATCCTTGATCTCCCCTGTGCAAGGGAATCAGACAACTGGTTCTTCTTGGAGGGCTATGGGCTGCTGATTTGGTGGGTTGTGTATCAGGCCGCTGGGATGCTGAAGTCGGTGCTGATAACTTCTCCCACCCATTAATTTAGCCTGATGGGGAATGATGTCAGCTACAGATATTCTGTTTCCCTTCTGGAATTTCCCTCTTTGAAAAAAACAGTCTTGTGCTTTCATGTGGTTTTGATCTGGATAGTGCAGCATCCCACTGATTTCTGTCATTTTACCCTTTCCCAGGATGCTGATGGCAATTCAAGGCAGCTTTGGGAGAAATCTGCGTTTCAGTCGACTTGCCCCACCAGGCCTCTCTGAACTATCCCACGTCAATGCGTTAACTTTTCTCTGGACTTGAAGAGCTTTGTCTTTTCCCACTTATGGCCTTATTTGTCTTTTGTCACCTAAGACCCTCACTGACTGCTCCTCTACTATACATGGAGGCAAAGCATTTCAGAAATCAATGTAGGAACTCCCTGGTGGTGCTGAATGTGGAGTTTTGGTTCTCTCTTTTTTTTTTTTACAGACCAACTGTTTTAACTAAATTGGCCTGTATCTGGATAGGAACTTCTCACGGTTCCAGAGATTGGTTTGGAAACACTTGTGACTGTCATTGTCACAGATGGCTTCCAGTGAAACTAAGTTGCGTGTGTCGTCCTCACCCTCTCCCATTGCTTTCACGCTTATCTACAAGTTTTTTCTGTCTTTCTCTCTACAAGGGGAAGACACTGACCTTGATAATGGGACATTTTGGAAAGGAGATTCTTGTGAATTTTGTGAGAGAATATGCTTCTCTTCACTCTCCCTTACATCCACTTTTTGCCTTTTTCACATTTTTTTTTCATTTTCTTCCTTCCTTCCCTCTCTGCTCATCTTTCTATTTAATTAAACTACCTATTGTACTTTGAGCCCCCATTTCAGAAACATCCAAAGCTGGCTCTTCTCTAAAAGTTGGACATTTCTCTTTCCTTGCTAGCTATTCAGAATGATCAGTGTTTTCATCTGGTGATTTGTTACACCCTAAAAATACTGCATAAAACCAAATGGATTAAACACTCTCTGGAGTCACCATCAAAAAACCTGGACCAGTTTTGTGAATTCAATGCCCAACTTTCAAGTGGTTAAAGACAGCAAAGCAAAGCATATCCTACTTGCCTTTTTAGAATGGACCCAGAAAACTTAAAAATTTGCCAGAGCTGACACCTTGTGTCATCTTGCAGTCTCTCAACTGCGCTTTCAGGTTGAAGGAGCAGGCTCTTCCAGCTTGAAGTCATCACCCCTCATCCTATCACTACAAGACCTTGGAAAAAATCCTTTCCCAGGTTTCCTGTAAGCCCCCTTCAGATGCTGGAAGGCTACAAGAAGGTCTCCCTGAAGCCTCCTCTGTCAACTGAAGTTGCCTTTCAACTGAAATAGTTCTGTTCTGTTCCGTTCCGTTCCGTTCCGTTCCGTTCCCTTCCATTCCATTCCATTCCATTCCATTCCATGCCATTCCATTCCATTCTATATTTTTTTTATATGTATATATGTATGGTATGGTTACCTGCAATATGATGTAGGAGGAAGCACAACTGGGCTGAGTTTACAGAATACAGCTGGTTAGTCTAGAGCTTGGGAGACTGAAGACAGACCTGGTAATCATATTCAAATGCATGAAATTCAGCTGCAGAGAAGCAACCTCTTCGCCATGTTTACTGGGAGTAGATGAAGAAGCCATGGATTTAAACCACAGAAAGACAGGTCTGGGTTTGATAGTAAAGAAGAAAACAGAATCTTTTAGTGATAACGACAGTGAAGCACTGAATTAGACTGACTAAAGGGATTTTGGTGGGGTTTTTTACATATATGTTAGACAGACATCTGTCAGGAACACCTGATCTACACCTGAACTAGCATCAAAGCAGGGAGATGGTAGAGGAGACCCATTGAGATCTCTTTCAGCCCCACATTCCTATGATACAATATTATACTTTCTGCAGGAGAACTCCTGCACTTTCACTAGCTTACCATGCAGCCTTGAGCCCACCCCAGATACCAGGGCCCATTTTTCTCAGCCCCTTAATTTCCCAGAAACCATTTGCCATCCACTTGAACTTTGATTTGCTAAACACACTGGAGAGGAATCCGACATCTCTACTGACGTAGCTCTCATGGTGTAATTGTTAATATTACCCCATCTGTGGATCATTCCTGAAGGTCTCTCCCTCTCTGGCTCTCTCCCTCCTGCCTCCAGGAGGCTTGTGCCAAAGGAGATCAGAGCAACAGTACAATTCCCATTCACAAAATCCTTCTCTTCCAGCTTTAATGGCAACCTCACCTTGCCAAGAAAGCTCTTTAGAACATTGGGAGCTTGCATTGCGTTTATTAAAGGCATTTGTCACAGACAGATCAGTGTGTTTTCATTTAAATTCATCTATAAATTCTGTTCATCCAAATCAATTTCTTCTCCCCCACATACTGCTTGACTCACAAGAAAGGCTTCTTAATGCCAATCATGTGATAAGGAAATATGATAGAGGCTGACAAATTTCTACAGACTGAAAGGCCCTTGGAAAACAGTTTTGGGTAGTATAAATTAGCTTCCTTCCGCCAAGTGTCATGAAACTTTTTTACTGCTGCTGCAGTTTTGGAAACTTCTGTGAATGAGTGTGTTAAATTCACAACTTTCAGCTTGTGGTCCATGTACTCCCAGGGGTCCATCAGAATATAAAAGAGATCTCCAAACATCCTTTCAGTGCACCAAAGTTTGCATACAGGACCCTATGCCCACACTGGAATAAAACAGGACAGGAAGTGTTGAAGAAGAAACAATAAAGATGGTTGGATGGGTCAATCACTTCATTAACTGAGCATCTCTGCTGTACCCCAAGTAAAAAGTGTGAAAAACAATGGGCTGTGACTAAAGCACTGGTGGGTTGGAAGTGAGATTTACCTTCCTCCCTTCAGACCTGCTTCCCTTTGCAATCACAGGGCTCCTGTGGCTGGACAGAGGAGGTTTAGGTTGGAGATGAGGAACAACTTCTTCCCTGCAAGGGTTGTCCAGGCCTGGCCCAGGCTGCCCAGGGCAGGGCTGGAGTCCCCATCCCTGAAGGGGCTTCCAAGCCATGGAGATGTGATGCTGAGGGATATGGGTTGGGGGTGCCCTGGCAGTGCTGGGGCTATGCTGAGACTTGCTGCTCTTCAGGGTCTCTTCCAGTCTAAACAATTCTATGATTCTATGGCAGAAACAGGAGAACTGTTTTACAGATTCCCAAGTATATGGTAGAAACTTCACTCTCCAATTATAACATCTCCTCTTGATTTTTTTTTCCATAATTCTCTTCCCCATGAGTCCCATTCACAGATTTACAGAAACAAATAATTTTGTCTCGCAATGAAAAGCAGCTACCCCTGGGGACAAAGCCAACAGCTGGTTTGTGGTCACAGGGAAATGTCAGGCACTAGTTACGGACAGATATTAAAGGGCAGATTGGATTGATGGGGCACAAGCAAGGAAACCGTTTTGTAGAAAGGCCTTCAACAAGCACAGCTCAGGAGACCTCTCTGGTTCACTATGCTAAGAGAAGCAACTTTACCTCCTCCAAAACTGTATTTAGGCTCATGGAGAAAGAAGGGTGGTGAGCTGTGGTATGAAGGCAGCCTTTAGATCAACAAGTCACCAAAGCCCCTCACGAGTATTTTCTCTCGTGGTCTCCCATTCTATCAGTGATCTGGCCGGACCTCATTTGGTGTGCTCAGAAAATAGCCTGTCCTACTTGGGGGCTAACTACGTGCAACCTTCTTATCCTTTTCACATCATACTTGCTTAGTTATTTATTTATCTCCAGTTGCCTCCTTGAAGCTTTTAAAACCAACTAAAGGAGGGTTAAGTCCTGGGATGAAGGAAGGAAATCTTGGGGGACACTTAACAGCCACTGCTAAGGGCAATCAACTGGTAAGTGTAAACAACACTCTTGACCTAGAAACCTCCATCCATTTCAGAATGAAAACATCAGTCATTTGACCATATGAGGGCACAATCTCCTTAGTTTTACGACTCCAAGCTTAATATACAATGGATAGTGTTTGAAGTCTGTTTCAGTCCTTTTTTTGCTCACATCAGCTCATGCAATGCAATGTGCGTAACCACAGCAGCTACTACTGGTGAGTGGGAAAGCCCTTGTGGGGAGCACTGGGAAGCTGAAAGGAAAAGCCAGATGCAGGCAACACTGTGTGCCCCCCGTTCTCTTGGGCTGTGGAAAAGAGAGCCCCTTAATCTGAGCAGATAGTCACATCACATTAGAGAAAAAACACCTTGGTGTGGTTGGAGGGGGCAGGAAATGACAGGAAGAATGGAGTACAAATCAATGTTCTCTTCAGACCTTGCTTGGAAGTGGGCAAAACGCAGGCTTTTAAGATGAGTTGATTTCAAATAATTTTTTTTGTAGGGGGTTGATGTGATCTCTTAGACACTGGTCCAATCATTGACTTGCTCAGTAGGTTTCTGATGACCACTTCAAATTCTTGGCGTGGCCCTGAAAGCACCAGGCAAATGTCACTCCAATGCTCTGGGCCGTCAGCAAGGACTCCCCACTCAGAAGGGTTCAGGAACGAGCAGAGGTGTCTCTCTCCTGCTCATTCTTCTGGCCATTCTTCATCAGCCACCTTCTGCTGTTATCACTTTCTAAGGACACACTGACCTTCCCTTCCTCCAGAGCCTCCCTGAAAGCATCCTTCATTCCTGGTGCTCCCAGGCATCCCTGGGAGCACCAGGGAGCACCTCCCATCTGGCACGACGTTCCTCTCCATACCTTATCTCCTATAGCAAGAACATCACTTCCTATCTCACCTCAGTGTATGCCTTTGCACGGCTCCCCTCACCTGCACTTATCCAGCTCTCCAGTTGCCTTGTTTAACACCTTTTTGGAGACAGTTTTCATCAAAGACATGACATTAAATAGAACCATCCAGCTTTATCCCAAGCAATTCTCAGGAATGGTGAAGATGCTATTTTTCCATGATGGATTTTGAAGGTTCAGAAGAGAAGGAGCAGCAGTGTGAATGATTTACAAGATAAGAATCTGTTGCTGAAAATGAGAGGCACCCGATGTGGATCATCTCAGTAGGGCCATTTACTTCGTTATGACTGACAGTTGCCGTCCCCTAAATGACCTTTTTATTCCACACAGACTCCTTTTTTTTTTTTTTTTTTTTTTTTTTTTTTTTTTATATATATCGGTCAAAAAGGAACAAGGGAATAGAAACATAAGGAATAAATCAGGACAAAAAAAAATCCTTCCCAGTTTTTCCACTGTGCCTGTGGAGTTAGGTCTATTTTTTTTTTTTTTTTTCCTTGAGAACAGAACTATTAAATTTGAATCAATATTCTTTTTTTGGGTTGTTGTTCATCTCTCTCTCTTAAGGATGGCTTGCACATCTCTGTTACCAACAACATCCCTCTGGTCCGTCTCGGAACCCCCTCGGGTTGGAAGCCTGTTTGGTTTTTTGGTGGCACTTTGACAGCTTCACAAGGCCAGCGTAGAAAAGGTCACGAGGGACTGGAGCAGTGAGTCAGGCAGGGAGGGGTGAAAGAAGGGAGGGAAAGGAAACCAGTGCTTTTCCAATTGAAAACCTGCCACCAATCATGTGTGATTCCATGGTGAAATGAATCCCAGGCGCTTGATGTTGTTATTGACATTTACTTAGCATGAGGGGTTGACGGGCAGATTTAATACGGTTGGGACGGCTCACATTCAAGTCAAAGTGACCAAAGCGCAATATTAAAAATGATTGAAGTGGGAAACTTTTCAGATTACTCATTGGCTATCACTTCAAGAAGCCATGTGGTAAACCAAAAATATGCTGCATGAATGGCCCGGCTCTTTAAAGGAATGCATCGATTTAGCAGAGAGTGAATGTGTTGCTAAATTTAAGCTCCAGCCTCTTTCTGACTGGGAAGAGCTGTTCCTTTGTAAGAACAGTTGCAGAATGAGTTGGAAGTGCCATCCTGCCTTTGGAAAGTGGCAGCCCACATAGATAACACCTCCCAGGGAGCTTGTCTGCTGCTGTGTCCTCCCCTCTCCATGCACAATCTCTTCTCGGCCTCAGCGGGGGAGCCTCCTCCTGTTCGCTCCCCAAGGCAGCAGGGATGAGGTGGGTTTTTTGTTTTCTTGTCCACCTCCTTCAGGCCACCAAGAGTTTGGACGCACTGTGCTCCTGCTTCTGTCTTTTAACTTGATAAGATCTCCTGCTTCTCCCAGGCAGCTGCAGAGGGATAGGCTGAGACACCTCAGTGCATTTAGGGAATTTGGGATCTTATCAATGCTTTACCTGCCGGGAAGCATCTCCACAGAGAAGGACCTGAGAATCCTGGTGGGCAACAGGTTAACCGTGCACCAGCAGTGGTTGACCCTGAAGGAGTAACTCAAACCAGCTGGGTTATAAAGATGTCTAAGACAAAGACAAAACACCCTGGACCTTCACAGCTTCTGCTTGGCTGAAGCTTTGGTCTCAGTCCTCTGACACTTTCACAATCTTATCACGACCCCTTCCCAAAAAAAATCCAGACACACTGTCAAGCAACAAACGGTGGCAGATTAGCCAGCTGGAGAATTAAATGGCTGACATTCTGCGCTGGTCTCTTTTCCCAAATTACTAATGATAGGACGAGAGGAAATGGCCTCAAGTTGTGCCAGGGGAGGTTTAGATTGGATCTTAGGAAGAAAGTCTTTACTGAGAGAGTGGTTAGGCACTGGAACGGGCTGCCCAGGGAGGTGGTGGAGTCACCATCTCTGGAGGTGTTTAAAAAACAAGTAGATACAGCATTTGAGGCTATGGTCTAGTGGTTAGGGATGCTGGGATGAAGGTTGGACTAGATGATCCTGGAGGTCCTTTCTAACCATAGTGATTCTATGACTCTATGATTCTAAAGGAAAAAATAAGGTGAGGCGCTCAACCAGGGAACAGTAACAATAACTAACCTCCCACATAAATATCAGTGAGCCTTTCTGGAGGAAGGTTTGTCTGAAAAGCACTGCAGAGAGACCATGTTTGTGCACAGAATGATCACAACATGGGTTGATTAATGCGTGAGTAGAAATGTTATTCCCCAATCCCTGTTGTTTGATGAGGTGTGTGCACAGAAGAATTATTGTTATATTGCATGGGTTTCCAGGGCCTTGGCTAGGTTTATCTGGGATAGTCCTCCTCTCTTCACTCACTTCTCTGCAGGAGCTCAGAGCGAGCAAGACCTGGTGGCAAAGCCCACTTTGTCCTCTGGAGAAGTAATCTTTGAAGGTGAAATTCAGCTGCCCAAGTTAATTCATCTGCTGCCGTTTCTCACTGGTCTCCCGCTGCCTTCCCAGAAGGACAAGGGTTTTCCTTTGCTTCTCTCTCACATGCACTAGCTTTATATGTGTTTAGGGTAGCCCATGACACCCCAAGTAAAATTAGATACCTGACTTAAGGTAACTGAACCTCATCCTCAACTTCTCGTGCTTTTGAGCAACATCAGAGAAAGCATTGGAGGTGATGTCTTGGAATCAGGGCTGGGAAGACTTGAGCGCTCTCCTTTCCCATATCCCAGGAGATGCTTGGGTTTCCTGGTGTGAACCCTATCACCATTTTCCAATCCTTAGATTAGGCTCCAGCACACAATGGTAGAGAAGCTGTCAGCACCACTGACAAATGCCACTGTTTCTTTCTTATGAGATCCACTGTCAGCAAAGGCCACACTCTGAATGTCCATGGCCTAAATGAGGCAGAAGGAGGAAATAAAGGCATCCTTATTTGGCAGCCAGTGAACCAGGTGCAGAGGAATGTGTTGACTTCTCCTGGGATAACACAAGCGGAAAGGGAAAATGAACATGCTATTCCTAAATTCCATACTGGTATCTTCCAGGCCTACTGACCAGCTCTTTATCCTGCTTGGCAGGCCTAATGGCTTCACCAGAGTGGAGTTGCTCTTAGTTTCCAGATTATTTGTGTTACCAGCATGGTGAAGAAGTTCAGTCACAGCCTTTGGAGCTCACAGAGGTCAGCAGTGCTGTGTAAACACAGAGAGAAACGATGGACCTGGTGCCAGAGACCTGGCACTTGGGAACAGGTTGTGAATAAGACTTTCTCATCTAGTGGCCAACATCTCTAAAAACCCCTCCTGTTGGTGGGTAACCAACATCTGTTGGGCAACAACATATTTTGACATCTCCATCTTTTTCATTCCTTTAATTTGTTGCCACCTTTTCCTATGCTTTAATTGTGAATGGATCTCTTTTCCTTTGGCTGGGGATGGGAGAGGGTAGTGGAGACAACCTCGTTACCAGTTCTTTTGGTTTGGCTTGACCATCTATTTGGGCTGGCTGGCTCTTCCTTTAACTGTTTTATAGAATCATAGAATCATGAAATTGTCACGGTTGGAAGGGACCTTAAAGATCACCTTAAAGTCCAAGCCCTCTGCCACAGGCAGGGACACCTCCCACTAGACCAGGTTGCTCAGAGCCCCATCTAACCTGGCCTTAAAAAGTCCCAGGGATGGGACCACCTCTCTGGGCAACCTCTTCCAGTGTCTCACCACCCTCATGGTGAAGGACTTCTTCCTAATGTCCAATCTAAATCTACCCTCCTCTAGTTTGAATCCATTCCCCCTAGTCCTATCACTACCCGACATCCTAAAAAGTCCCTCACCAGCTTTCTTGTAGGCCTCCTTCAGATCCTGGAAGGCCACAACGAGGTCTCCTCGCAGCCTTCTCTTCTCCAGACAGAATAATCCCAACTCTCTCAGCCTGTCTTGATAGGAGAGGTGCTTCAGCCCTCTGATCATCCTCATGGGCCTTCTCTGGACACGTTCTAGCACGTCCATACCTTTCTTGTAATAGGGGCTCCAGAACTGGACGCAGGGCTCCAGGTGGGGTCTCACGAGAGTGGAGTAGAGGAGGGAGAATCACCTCCCTCGACCTGCTGACCACGCTTCTCTTGATGCAGCCCAGGATACTGTTGGCTTTCTGGGNGGTTTAGCAACCTCATCCTCCAGTTCCCTCAGTATCTGTAGGTGTATCTCGCCAGGTCCCATGGACTTGTACGCTTTCAGGTTCTTCAGAAGGTCATGAACCTGATCTTCACTTACAATGGGCAGTTCTTTCTTCCAGACCCTGTCATTATCTTCTGTGACTTCAGGAGTGTGGCTGGAGCCCTTGCCAGTGAAGACTGAGGTAAAGAAGTCATTGAGAACCTCAGCCTTCTCCATATCACTTGTAACCAGTTCTCCCGTTTCCTTTCTGAGGGGGCCTACACCTTCCCTAGTCTTCCTTTTGTCATTAATATACCTATAGAATTTTTTGCTATTCCCCTTGATCTCCCTGGCTAGATTTAATTCTAACTGAGCTTTACCTTTTCTAACCAGGTCTCTTGCTGCTCTGGCAGCTTTCTTATATACCCCTCATTCTAGCTGTCCTTTCTTCCACTTCTTGTAAAATTTCTTTTTGTGTGACAGTGTGTCCAGGAGCTCTTTACTCATCCAGGCAAGTCTCCTAGCATTCTTTCCTGCCTTCCTCTTTGTCAGTACACTTTGCTCTTGGACATGGAGAAGGTGATCCTTAAATACTGACCAGCTGTCCTGGGCCCCTCTTCCCTCTAGGGCTTTATTCCATGGTACTTTGACCAGCAGATCCCTGAAGTGATCAAAGTCTGTACACCTAAAGTCCAGGGTTGTAAGCTTGGAATACATCCTCCTAGATGCCTTGAGGATCTTAAATTCTACTGCTTTGTGATCACTGCAGCCAAGGTTGTCCCTGAGCCTCACGTTGGTCACCAGCCCTTCCCTGTTGATGAGAACAAGGTCCAGTATAACACCTTTTCTTGTTGGTTCCTCTACCATTTGGAGTTGTCATCTATGCATTTCAGGAACATTCTGGATTGCTGATGCCTTGCTGTGTTGTCCCTCCAGCAGATGTCAGGGTAGTTGAAATCCTCCACGAGAACTAGGGCCTGTGAACATGAAGCCACTTCTAT
>VWZK01002721.1:0-44885 GCA_013396935.1 Baryphthengus martii
GCTGACAGGTCAGTAGTTCCCAGGGCCCTCCCTTCCACTCATTTTAAAAATGGGTGTAATGTTTCCTTTCTTCCAGTCACCAGGGACTTCACCTGACCACCATCGCTTTTCAAATATCATGGAGAGTGGCTTGGCATCTACATCAGCTAATTCCCTCAGGACTCTGGGATGCATCTCATCAGGTCCCATGGACTTATATGTCTTCAGGTTCCTCAGACGACTGTGAACCTTGTCTTCACTTACAGCGGAGGGACTTTATCTCCCCGGTCACCATCTTGTGGGCCATCATCAACATGAGAGCTGTGAGGAGAGGGGTTGCCAGTGAAGACTGAGGCAAAAAAGTTGAGAATCTCAGCCTTCTCCTTGTCTGCTGTTCCTAGCTCACCACTCTTGCTCAACAGGGAGGGTATGCTTTCTTTAACCTTCCTATGCTGGTTTACGTACCTGTAGAAGCCCTTCTTGTTTTTCTTTATATCTCTTGCCAAGTTCAGTTCCATCTGCGCCTTGGCTTTCCTGACCTCATCCCTACACAACCAGGCAACACGCCCATACTCATCCCAGGATGCTTGTCCCCTCTTCCACTGCCTGTATAGCCCCATCTTGCCTTTCAGTCTGACCAGCAGGTCTAGACTCAGCCATGCTGGTCTTTTGCCTTCCTTGCCCAATTTCTTAGACCTGGGGATTGAGAGCTCTTGTACTCTATGGAAAGCATCCTTAAAGATCTGCCAGCTCTGTTCTGCTCCCTTGTCTCTGAGGGTCATTTCCCATGGGGTCCTATTTATTAACTCCTTGAAGAGCTGCAACTTAGCTTTCCTAAAATTTAGAGTCCTGATTATGCTTCTTGTTGGCCTCATACCCCTTAGGACAGTGAACTGCACAAGTGCATGATCCCTGCAGCTCAGGCTGCCTTCAACTTTGACATCCCTGATGATTTCACGTGCATTTGTGACCATAAGGTCCAATACCGCATCCCCACGGGTAGGGTTGTTAATTTCTTCTCTTAAGAAGTTGTCATCAAGGCACTCCAGGAGTCTCCTGTATTGCCTACAGCTTACTGTACTACTTTTCCAATAGATGTCGGGATGGTTAAAATTCTCCAGCAGGATGAGAGCCTGTGATCGCGAAGTCTCCTCGAGCTGGAGTAAGAAGGCTTCAGCAACAGGGCCCACTTGATTGAGCAGCCTGTAGTAGACTCCAACCACAAGATTCCCTTTGTTGTCTCAATCTCTAATTCCTACCCATAAGCTTTTGACCTGCTCATGGCTGTTCTTTAGGGATGTTGTGGTTTAAGAGTTAACAAATTGAGGGGGGACAGAGGGGTGGTAAATCTAGAACCCTGAGGGGTCAGAGGGCAGCTGGTATTCCCTCCCCTTCCCTGCCACACTCTATAAAGAGACAGGAAGTTTGGGTTTCGCTCTTTTTTCTTTCTCCCTCGGGCTGTGCTGCTGCTGGGGACACACCTCAGCGCCTGAGGCCAGGCCGGGCTGGGCCGGGCCTGGCTCCACCTGCTCTGCACAATCCATCCCCATCCCAGAGCTGGTTTTGGATATGCTTGTATAGCCCTCTGCCCTCCATATTCCTTTTCCCTGTTTATCTCTGTTACTTACTAAATTTTGTTCATAGTCTTACCTTCCAGTTTCATGTGAGGCACTTCTGTGACATCATAAGGAAGGAACTAGAATTTTAATTAAAATTTAAAGCCCCTTGAGTGCTGTAGGAAAATCTCAAATTATATGCCACTAGGCTGGACAGAGTGTAATCTTCACGTGATCATTGGTGCTGGAGACAACAAAGGCTAAGTTCCTTCCTTCTAATTAGCTAGGTTTTTCATTTTAATTAATTTGGGCCGCTGGTGATTACCTGGCAACTATTTAAGAAAAAACAAAACAAAACAACCCCATGAGGTGACTTACATATCCTGCTATGATTGGCTGGTAGTTCCATTTGAATTTGAAATGAAAGTCTGACGCCTTCATGGTTGGCTTTCTATCAGTACGGAAAAGATGAACTTTTGGACAAGGCATACTGCCTATCATGGTAACGCTTCTCCGTGTGACATCATAGAAAAAGAGACTAGCAAGAGAGAAACCTGATGGTTTTCACTCTGTTCCATTTAAATTTATTTTACCTCCTTTGCTTTTCAAATCCTTAAAGAATAAGTCAATCCTCAGGCATAATGATATTTAGCTAATATAAGTACCCATGCTCAATAAGCACTAAGACTGTCCAGTGTACTAATGAAATCAGCAAGGCTCAGTAGATTTTTGCTATATAGGATGAAAACTTCCTTCTTAAGTTGTAGCCTATGCAGAGTGTCCAATTACCTGTTGGCAAAGGTATATTATCTTTCAAAATTTCATTTCATTTCACCAGCAGTGCTACACGCTCCATTGCCTGACAGTTTTTGTGAGATCCACCGTGGAAGCAATTCACATCCTAGATCGGATCCTAAATTTTACTAAATAGAAAACAAGCATTTTTCCACCCTATTAAGTTGTCAGCGTAAACAGTATTTTGGCAGCAGGTTACCACAGAATTTCAAAATACTTTCTCTGCAATCCATGCTTAAATTTGAAGTGACGTGCAAGTAATGATTCTTAGCTACAAAGAAAAAAAAAAAAAGCTACAGATTTTCTTACCATATGAGATACAGTACTTGTGGGTTCACAGATGGCCAATGAATATTTCTAAATAAATTCAATACACCATACCAAGAAAGTTTGAAACCTGACTGCCTAAAGTTAGGGTTCTGTATTGATATTTACATCTACAAACCACTAAATACATCCTCTTGTACCAAACTGCTGAGCATGTGAAACTTGAATTGAAGAAAAACAAGTTAGAAGTCCTGAGCATTTTGAAAAATCAGACTTAATTTTTCAGTAAGCAGTCACAACATGCAGTGCAATACAATTAAATATGTATGAGACTAAGCACATACTTTAAAATCTCTGGCTGACATTTTCTAACAAAAATGTATTATTTGCATATTTAACATTCTTTAGATTAAAGTGAAAAAGAGGAGATAACATTTACATTCATCTGGTTCTCAAATATTTCTTATGGTGTATAATATATTAGCTGGCTGTTTTATATATATATAATATATAACCTTATATTAGCTGGCTGTTATATTTTAAAGCTTAGTAGAAACACTGACAAACTAGTGTTTTGCAATAGGTGCAAAACAAAGCAAATATTTCTGGGTTTAGATTCTTAGGGATCTCATAGGATGGAACTGAAATGATTCACTGAAGAGAAAGGATAAGAAAATCGCAGAAAGATGGTGTTTATATAATTAGGTTGTGAAAACTATTCCTCTGATTTAGTATTGAATTCCTGACTGAAGAGAGTAACAGATGTTGTTCGGATCAAAGGTCGATGCTGATTAATTAAATTATATTTACTGAGAACCACAAGTCATTTCTCCAAAATGCTGCATAAATACCAACACATTATCTGCAGAGTATTCTGTTTCTACCTCCTCTACAGATACTCATGCATAGGATTTTTTCCTGGGTATGTATTCTTTTCTATTTTCATCAGGGTTAGTTTTTCACAAAACCCAGCTGTATCCAGCTGCGTGAAACCTGGTCGAGTGTACGAGGTGGCACTCTTTTCCAGGCTTGGCCAATTAAGAGGTAAAGTTCAGCTAAGGACATGAGCTCAGCTGCATGTGACCGCTCACGAGAAGGTGGCACAGGATACTGACAACTCACACAGCAGCTCAGGGCATGGGATGAAGAGCAAGGCAAAAGTAAGAGTGACAGGATAAAACCACAGCAGTTCTTGGGGGCTGTGCAATTAAGCTGGAGAGAAAGTTCTGCCTCGGATTGCACTATTTGTGACAAGACAGAGGCTGAGGGAAGTCATTTACGTTCTCACACTGTCATTTGCATCCCATCTTGCGGATGTTTGCTTCCAGTGATCCAAGATAAACTGCTATCATCTCCCAAGCAGGTTGGTGCCATGTGATAGAGACAGCAAGATTTCTGGATGCCAGGCTGTTCTCTGATGGAGTCCTCTCACCTCCTCCATCTATGTTTTCCATCACAATGTCCTTCAGACCATGAGACACATCTGGAACCTCAAAATCCATGGGAATGAATTTAGATAATTCGTTCATAGGCATCAGCCTTACTCAGTACTTATCAGGAACCATTCTTTCCTAGCATAGCCTCTGCTCTGCTGTTGATTAAAATGTTTTCACCTGGAGGAGAAAGGTGTGATGCCATGGAATGTGGAGGTAACAGAAGTGGATTATTAGGCAGTTTTTACACAACTGGCCCCCACACTGAAGTGGCATAAACATAGAGCTCAGGAACAGGAAAGTGGGAAGATAGGAGTTTTGATGTGAGGACCTGATTCTCTGGAGTAAGGTAAGTAGTACCCACAATAGGCTGTACTGGGTGAAGCTCTGCAGCAGGGTGATTGGGGACTGGTGGTTTGGGAGTGTTATGAACTCTGAACTCAGTGTCCTCAACATGTATCACCACTATAAACCTCTCTACTTAGAGGATTCAAAGAAAAGAACTTTCAGAAGAAGATTAGAATCTCAAGCTATATAAGCTCCTGGGGCCAGAGGGAATACATCGGAGGGTACTGAGAGAGCAGGTGGATGTCTTAGCAAGTTTGCTTTCTATCATCTTTGAGAGGTCATGGAGATGCCCCCAATGTTTAGAGAAAGGCAAATGTTCTAATACTTTCAAAAATCCATAGAACCACATGCTGTTCAGCCTCACTTTGATCCCTGGGAAAATCACAGAATGAATCCCCTGGGAACACTTTTCTGAGCACACGGAGGAGAGTAAGGTAATAGAACAGACAAGATGGATTTTGCAAGGGTAAACCATGACCGACCAATGTGATTGCCTTCTGTGATAGTACCAGAGGCTGATGGCCCTAAGGGTGACGAAATAGGGTTCTTTGCCAGTCAGGGTGAGCAAGAGCCAACAGTGTCCTCAAGGCCCTGACATACTCATTCTCTCTATCTGCTCTATGTACCAAGATGGCACTGCTATTTTGTATCCCTGCTTTATTTTCTCTTTGATTTCACTATAAAGTTCTTTTGCCACTCATTCGCTTCATCTTTTGTCTTGTTTCTGACACACGTGATTAAACTTTACAAACCCTTATGTGTGACAGCATCTGCAAATAATGAATCAAAATCAAAAGCCACTCATCAACTAAATTTTAGTCCAAGAGATAATAGCAGTTATGCAATTCCATGTTACTTATATGCTACTAGTGAAAAAAGAACCTCTGCAGCAGAACCTGTAAGGAGAAGCCTCAGGACCTTTTCTATGGGCGAGATTCAATGCAGCTTTGGAGGAGAGATCTTTATAAATACATTTTTCCATTGAGGTTCATACCACTGCTAACTAGATCGCATTAACTTTGCGGGACAGGTTTTTATTTTTGGTTTCCATTTTATTTTAACCACCCATTTGGACATTTTGATTCTAGTTACTCATTGTTAGTTCCTCAGCTTCTCTGTGACACCATCAAAAAGAGAGAATTACATTTTAAAGTGAAGACAAAAACCACAACACAGAATATAAACACTGTTCAAAAAAAAAAAAAAGTAATCATGTCCTCTTGGTCAAGAGGAAAAAGTGTGCTGGAAACAGGGCCTATGTTGTGTGCATGAAAAAACATTTTGCCAGCTGGAACAGTGAAAATGTTTAAAGTATGTTCACAATATGATTTATTGGAGTTTACAGCTCTGGGATGGGTACATTCTCTAAGGTACTAGATTGCCTGGAGCCTACACATTTCTCCATGTTCTTAAATCGTTTCCAAACTACTTTTAAAGTATATTAGATATATTCGCTAAGCCTTCTTGTTCTCTGACAGCCAGAATCGCAAGCACAATCTGTGGACTCTATATGAACAGATGGATGTTAAAAAAAACAAACAACAAAACAAAAAAAAACCCCCAAACCTAAACACCAAGCTTGTCCATGTGAATTCACCCTGAATGAATGACCACTACAATAAACGGCAACGTGCTAACACTTTGATATTACTGGGAGTAATGCCTACTTGAGAGAGATTTTTTTTTTTTTACATGCTCAATATGCCCAGAAATAGTAAATTTATTGTGGTGAAGAGGCAATACTTTTAAAGGCTGATTACAAGGTATTGTGAAGTACTGGCCAGATTCAGAATAAATCAAAGTGCGTACACAACACAATTCTTGCCCTAAATAATCTACCTCCCTTAAACAACACAGGTGGGGTGCATTTTAAAATAGCATTTAACAGCATTTACATCATCTGCAGCATTTAAATTCTACAGCAATTTAAAGCAAAGTTCTGAGATCACGTCTACACAAGAACGAGCAGACAGACATAACCCTGAAACGAGCTACATTATCTGGGTAAAATAAGGCAATAGTGCAAATAAACAGTTTTGAAAAGAACCTTTTGAAATGTTGGTGTTCAGCAGTGAGATTTTTTTTCATGTCTGCTCACGTCAGCAGTTTCCCAGGTCTTCCTTTTTTCCCATTTTGAAAATGGGGGTGATGTTTCCTCTTTTCTGGTCAGCGGGAATTTCACGAGACTGCCGTGATCTTTCAAATATTATGGCAGGCAGCTTAGCAACTTCATCTGACAGTTCCCTCAGAATACATAGCCACAAAATAAGTGTGTAAATTAGATGCAGTGACCAATGTCATGAGATAAGGCAAGGAAAGAAATGTAAGGCCACTAAAATTATTCCAAAACCAATAAATAAGTATCATATAAATGTGGTTTACATATTCTAGCACACACTGAGCTTGGTCTAGCTCATCCTGCTGTTCCAGCCTCTAATATATCATTATTTATTATTACATTAATGTAACATTTTATTCTCCACATGAGCGACAGGGCAATAAACTCACGAAACTGCAACAATCAGTTTTGTAAAACCTTCTAAGCAAACAAATACTCTGTGTAAGAAACAGTCATTCACTCTAGATTTATAACTGCGCACACGGCTCTACAGAGGAAATATTATTTAAGCGCATCGCTTATCAAGTAATCCAGACAGTTTTGTCTAACTGTGTTCTCTTCATTAAGTTTCATTCCACTAACTTTTACAGCATAGATAAATCTTCCCAATGATTACTTCTAGATCACGGAACAGAAATATTAAATAGCACTAGTTCAGGCCCTGTGGAACCAGTTTGAAATACTCTCATTTGATTACTGTTTTTTTCAGCTGACAGTTGTAGAGACTTGATAGTTACCTAGTTCTTAATTAATTGAGTGATGACCAGTACATTCTCTAGTCCTCATCATCCGGAAAAGTTACACCAGACGTAGTTTAAAGCATCATCATGCTCTTTGTTACGGGTGAAGCGTGACCCATTCTTTCAGACATCCCTATAGAGCTTACTGTAACTCTTCTTCATATATGTTTACACTGTGGTGCACAGTGTCTGAAGCAATGACTGGTCAAAAACCCCAACAAACTAGAGTATGTTAAGTTTTGCACACTATTCATTATTAGAACCACTTTCCCATAAAGTGGTAGGCTTTAGCCAGGAGAGTAATCTGGGTCTAAGTCGTGATAGTACCCAAATTCTTAAAATAGCACCAGTATCTTTGTTTGTTCCTTCTCCTTCTCTGTTGTCTGAGAAGTTAGTTCTCTCACAGGAGCTTGAAAAGTAATTATAAATAAAGATTTACTGAATTAGGTCTTTCATTATTTCTCATCAGTTGTATTTGCTCTAGAGTAACTGGTAACCGTCACTTAGGTAAGCGTGTAAGTCAACATTTGTGAGTAACTGAAGGATAAGGAATATTTCTAAGGTATTAATAAATTTGTTTCACTTTTAGTTCCTGCGTCCAGTTTTATTTCTTAGACCTGTGTCACAATTATGAGCTAGACAGATCGTTTTAGTTATGGTAAAATGGTCACTGCAAAAACATTCCAATAACCAATTCAGTGTTCAGCATCTGTGCAGTACTAAGGAATTTGAAAGTTTAGCTCCTGATTTTAGTAATATAAAATTCACGCTTATTTTCTGTTGTCCATTAATCCTTACTTTAGATCCTTAAACAAGTGGGGAGAGCATGAATAAAATTCAATATTCTAGTAACTTCTATATGTATTTACATATTGATCACTGTCAGCTACAGTAAGTCAAATAGGCTGACATTTTTCTTGAGCTGAGATCTGAGGTAAAATCCAACTCATGACTCAACTGGACACCAAGGCTGGTTAAATGTTCACATACTTCACACATTCCATGAGTAAAATTAGGGAGTTACCTTAGGAAACACGGATAACAGTCAGGGCCCCTGTTGTTTCTGCCTTCACAGTGAGTTCTGTTGTTGTTGGTGCCAAGAAATGCCTTTAAGTAAAAAGACTGGGGTCAACATGAGGGATTCCTGACCACTAGGAATTTGAATTTATACTTCCTAAATAAAAATGGCTTCTTTTTTTTTTTCCCCACTAGCAAAACCAATTGTAATTGGTTGTTGGGTTTGGGTTTTTTTTGTTTTCTGGTATTGCCTAGTGTTGTAGAGTATTCTATCATTAACATAACAAGACCATTTCTTTCCCTTGAAAAATTCAGAAGCTACAGTAATGGTTACATTTTTTTTTTGGTCCAGAAGTTTACTAAAACGCAATTGAAACAGATTTTGTTAGTATGCGTGATAACTTAAAATCAAGGTTCTTTCATGGAAGAACAGGAGTCTGGATTTAATTTTAGGAAAGAAGTAACCAATAACTGGTAAAAGTTGCAGCAAACACTGCCATCTTAAAAAGTTAATTTACAAGTGTATATAAGTGCCACTGCACTGTAAATGTTACAACATTTAAAATAAGTATTAAATATCAGAAAATATTAGAATCCATGATATATACCTATACTGGGTACATAAGATCCCTGTTTGAACATAATATTTCTTGACATTTGAGCTACCTCTGTACTATGCTGTTTATAAAACTACTGTTTTCTAGCTCATGAGCACTTATTATCTAATATAATAAACAGAAAAACTTTCAGAATGTATTTCACCACTCTGTGAAAAAAAAAATAAAAATAACACGCAGGCATTGTCCTTTCTAACTCACTTACTTATATCCATCTAAAATATCTTTAAAAACAAAGGAAGTTTGGAGACATTCAATCTCTTCCCTCCAACAGGTTTCATCAGGTACTTACAATACAGTAAATCAACTACTTTATTTTTAGCAAGTCTGGTGCCTTGGGCAGATGTCCATCCAACAGCTCCCTCACTTCCATCCTCAACTACGACAGCTGGAGAAGGTAAGAGAGAATCTCACGTGTCGAGATAAAGACAGGGAAATCACTACCAGTTACCATTCCGAGCACAAAGGATTCAACTTAGAGAAAAGTAACTTAGCATATTATCAATTAAAAGTAGAGCAGGAAGGTAAGAAAGAAAAAAAACAAAATCAACCAAATAAATAAATAATAAAATACCTTCTGCCCTCTTCTTCCTCTCAGGTTCAACTTCACTTCTGACTCCTCCACATCCTCTCCACTCACAAGCAGCGCAGGGGGATGGTCAAGTCCACAGCAGCTCCTCTCTGCTCATTCTTCCCCCTCACGCTTTTCCCTCGTTAGGGCGGGAATCCTCTCCAGGGGCTGCAGGGGAAACTCCTGCCTCACCGGGGTCTCTCCTGGGGAGGGTGCATCTCTGCTGGGGTGCCTGGAGCTCCTCCCTCCCTCCTGCCGCTCTCCCCGCGGGGCTCGCTGGGCTGTTTCTCCCCCAGTTTCCCTCAGCCCCGGCTGCCGGGCAGCGTTCGGCCCTTTCTTAGCCAGGCTCTCCCCGAGGCGCCCGCCCGCCCGGGGCTGAGGGGCTCAGCTGGGCCCTGCGCTGAGGCCGCTGGAGCCGCCTGGAACCTNGGACATACTGTGATGGGATGGTGAGGTGTTTTCTGTGTTTCGTACGGTGTTGGTTCGTTTTTTTTTCTGGCTTTACAGTTGGATGCGGTGATCTTGGAGGTCTTTTCCAACCGTGACAATTCTGTGATATGTGTAGTATTTTGGGTTTTAATAAAATTTACTTGTCTTTGATTATTTTATTTTTGAGATAAATGAAAAGAAAGAACAACACTTTCTTTGAACAAAGACAGATCCCTGTTAAAGACTATTCCAGGATGGCTTTAGAAAATCTTTACATTTTAAATCTTTTTGACAGCCTGTTAAAATAATCTGGTTACTGGTAGGGTATAATTATATCAGTTTTCCATCAGTTTTCACTTACACTGCTGCAGTTCACCAGAATTAACTGGATTATATGTGATCATTAAGAACTGCTAAATTTAATGCCATATTGGGAGGTAGATTACCTTAGATGTATTTTAAACCTTGGTGAGAGCCTTAGAAATGCTGCAACCTAAGCTATAAAACTCAGCTCGATATTTTCACCTGTAAACATTACTGGTTCATTTTAATTTTCATTTTAATTTTGTTTGTGTCTCCGAAGTGCCTATGAAAGTTTGCATACTGTTATTATTTTGGTTTATATACCAATTTTAATGGTCTGTTTATTTATTTGTTTATTTATTTCTTTACCAATTTTAATGGTCTCCCATTTATTTATTTATTTCGCATCTGCTTCTGGTGTATTTTGAATTTGATTCGAAGAGAAAGTTGAAAAGGCATGTCACAAGGGAAGATGTTGCAATGCTTTTATTTAGTGTTTCCAGATTGGACACAGAGATCTGTATTAGTAAAAAAGCTCCTCCCAGTGACGCAGCCATTGTCATCTGATTTCAGGCAGAAATTGTATTTCATTCAAACTGTGTGGTCTTGGGGAAAGAGGTGCTATTTTCTTCTCCTGCTGCACGGCAGAAAACAGTGCTCTCAATGTTTTCTTTTCTGGAAAAAAAAAAAAATCTCTTGATTTTACGCTTCTATTAGATTAAACCTGTGATATCTGTGGTCATGCTTTGTGAATCTGTGAGCATAAATGATTATGAACATAAGTTTTGTCTTTGCACAGACATTCTCTTACAAGAATATGATTAATTACTACTTTCTTCTGCATTTTGGTAGAAGTTCCACTCACTTTGTAAAATTCTTTAACCTACCTGTGGAAATTAAATGAGTGGAAAGACTGGAAAATATATAACCAAAAATCTAAAAAAAAAAATAATTAAATTTAAATTCAAACAAGATAATGAAAGTAAATAACAGATCATTTTGAAAAGGAAAGTTATATGGGGAAATCTGCCAGCATTTTTTTAGATTATTTTTAGCATTCTAAAAGCCTGCCTCTATTTCCTGCATTTTCATTTTAGACTGCATTCTTGTACCAATAAGGTTCAGAATCACAATTCAGCCCTACAAATTAGAAAGCAATTTGGAATCTCACTCCTTTGCTGCTATGGACCCTTTTCCTTTTACGTTTGACTTTATCCTACTGTCTAATTTACTAATACAGAAAGAGTCTTTCATTAAGTCAAACAGAGAGTGATACTAATAGGCTATGTAATATTTGGAAAATGCTTCTTGATACAGTGTTTGAATATCCTGATGGTAGAAAAATTGGAGTAACTTTAGGTTGATTTGTAACTGGTTGGTTCTTAATGTTAACAGGACTTCCAGGCTGGTTTCCAGTACTCTTCAATACTCGTACTGAATAAGCACTTTTGATGAAGTCTAATGAATTCTCTTACTGGATATTAAAGAAGTTTGGTGACTTTAGTTATTGATTTTATCACATATAATTCAATGCTATATACTTAAATTTACTCAGCCAATTGATATTAGCTGGAAGTACTGAAATAAATTATGCAATATTATATAGACATTAAAAAAAAAAAAAAATACCTGGTTTGTAATCCTTTCTGAAACAAAAGTGGAGAATTATTTGTGAATCACAAGCTAAACAAGATGTCAAAAATATTTCTGAAGCCTTCCTAAGTTATGCTATACATTCTATTCTTTTTAATGTAAATGGAACTTGTCCTTCAGTTTAAAAACTAAATTGAGAGTGTCTTGGCCGTTTAAGATTTTGAATTATGTTTTAGAAATGGAAAGGACATAGATGCACTGAGAAGATAGTGCACAGTAAGTGGGCAAAGCTAGGAAGACTGGTAGTAGCAGTTTGTGTATGCTTTTCACACGTTTGTTTGGACAGAAGATTAAAAAAGATACTCTGGTTTAACACACCATCCTATCTGAGATCATAGTCAATGTCGTTTCTAAGCTGCACAGAAACAGAAGACACCTTTGTTGGAGCAACTCAGGGAAAAGATTTCCAGAAATGGAAATCTTTTGGACAAGGAAATGCTAGAGGAGTGTCCATCGGAGGACTACGGAGATGAAAAAGGGACAGGAACATCTCTCTTATGAGGAAAGGCTGAGGGACCTGGGGCTGTTTAGTCTGGAGAAGAGAAGCCTGAGAGGGCATCTTAATGTTTACAAATACCTGCAGGGTGGGTGTCAAGAAGAAGGGGCCAGTCTCTTTTCAGTGCTGCCCAGTGATAGGATGGGGGGCAATGGACACAAACTGGAACACGGAAGTTGCACCTCAACATGGGGAAAAACTTCTTTGCTGTGAGGGTGACGGAGCCTGGCCCAGGCTGCCCAGGGAGGTTGTGGAGTCTCCTTCTCTGGAGACTTTCAGACCTCACCTGGATCCGTTCCTCTGTGGCCTGCAGGCACATGTATGGGAAAGCATGTACAAGCTCATAGTGATGTTACTTAGCTTCAGTTTGAGCTACATCACCTTGCCAACCCTTGTTGTGATTTTTTTTTTTAATATTTCCACTATTGATTATCATCCATAAAATGCACTGTGATTACTTCCTGAGGCTGCTTGTTTAAAAGCTAAACGCTGTGTTTACATTTCCTACCCTTTTATACTTCAACCCCAGAGAGAATTGTAAATTTGAACCAATCAGTTTCCCAGCAGCACTGTTAATCCTTAAAACTGGACACGGGTGCCCTTTAGCAGCCCTCCAAAATCCTTAATGCTAGCAGTGGGAGAGAGATCTGACGCAGGTCTTTCTGCAGCAGGCTCAGCGCCAGCAGGAAAGCTGTAGCCTAAGGCTAGGCAGGGTTAGAACACCTTGCTCCCTGGGCAAGCCACTGCTGCCGAAAATTTACCTTGCTTGCTTTCATGTTCACCTAGGAGAACAGGGATTCCTCAACCTTGCCAATGTTTTTCTTCTATTTTGCAAGTTGTTAAAAGGCTTCTCAGGGTGCAAATTTCCTGTGATAGTTAGAATAATATCTTAAGTTTTAGTTGATAGGCAGATAAAAATTTGCAGCCGGGCATCATCCCACAGTTCTCCAGAGTAGTTTAATAAACACATCTTCAGTGATTGCTGCAACACGTTTACAATATTGAACAGGAAGGAACAGCCATAAGCTGTAAAAAGTACCCAGTTACTATTTGTGAAAATATCAGTGTACACAATGCAATCTGAAAACCCTTTTTCTCCCCTTTATTGGCTACAAGTTTGCCAGTAATCCCCGTCTCTTTCTGCGTTGCCTCTGCACGTCAGAAATGATCGGCAATCTGTTAAGCATGGCAATTAGCGTAACACCAAATCAGTGGGTGACAAACCAGACGTTACTTGTAGGGAGAATCATCCTGTAGCTTTTTTATTTCTAGCAAAATCTTCTGCAAACTTTTAATGTCTCCCCCACATGGGATTGCCCTGTCATTTCAGAAAGCTGACTTAGAATGTCAGAGGCCAAGGCTGTGACCCGTGATAACATGCCATCATAAGCAGACCAGAAGTGAACTATTAATGATATTACTGTCCAAAACAAGGTCAAAATTGAATGTTAGAGATGGGTTTTTCTGAGCTTTATGGTTGAATATTATTTTGTTGTTGTTGTTGAAGGTTTGCTGAGATTCAGAAATGTTCACACTTTCAATTTTTCTGCATGATTTGACCTTCTATATGTTCAAAGAGCAAAGCTGTAAGAACCTGACACTTCTATAGTAACTTCAGAATTGTCTAACGATGCTGAGTGGAACTACTATCAAAGAGGACATCTTGGACTTTTTTAATAAAAAAAAAGTTCTCATGCTTTGAAACTGGGCATGTTGCACTTTTCTGTGATTACTTACTGTTTAACAGAAGTCTGTTTTTTCTGGTTTCATCTTCTACTTTGAAAATGTACTGAAATGTTTTCTGAAATTAATGTCTCATTAGAACCTTGGCAGGTATAAAAGTAAAGTGTTGCTACAGTTCTCTTCTAATGGCATAATGAAAAATATTGCTATAGGTCAGAAGAAATTGGTCAGTTTAATCCACTGGTATTATGATTCTAAAGTGGCAGATTTTGAAATGTTCTAATTATCTTGCCCGTATGTTTAAATGTTCCTTGGCTTTGGGCCGAAACAAAATACATGGCAACTGAAATACTGCTAAATAGAATGAACTGAATAATCTTCATATAAAACCTGAGCCACTGAGAATGATAATTTAAATTCCACCTCTGCCAACTAACAGCCCATCAGAATTATTTAGGAGTTGAGTCTGTCTGCCTCTGTGTGGAACGGAAGCGTATATAGGAATTAAAACCAAAACCAAAACCAAACCAAAACAAAAAACAACCACAAAAGACTGAGCTTTCCCTACCACTTGAGAAGTCAATATTAAGTCTAGAAAGATCTGTCATTTCTAGAATCAGAAATTCTCCTGTACGACATAAATTTCCCCATAGCTACTGCTCCAAATAATAGAAAAATCCAGGCAAAGACCTATTTGATCTTTGTTATGTAAGGGGAGGAAATATGCTATGTTCTTTCAGTGTGTAGACACATAAAACCGTGTCAATTAACACAGGAATATTGAGGAATGTTTTAGAAACACAATGTTGTTTAACCAAACATATGAAAATAGAATTACCACTTAGTTGTGAAGTCTGGTGTTCTGTATTAGTAAGGAACATTTTTGCAACTGTTTCTTTCATGTTTATGTTTTGTTCTTACAATGTAGATCGATTTTATGGAAATGCAAATAAGGTTTTCTTAGGAAACAACATAAAGTAAAGCTTAAGTAGGTAGAAGAGTTATTTCTTTTGTTTGAAACTGTACTAACTAGACCTCACGAGGATTGGAGTTTTTTAGATTGTGTTACTGGGGCAGTTTTTCCTCCAGCGATATTAATGCGGCAAGAATGAGATTTTTAATTCAATATACACTATGTAAAAAATGAACAGAGTAGTACTACTTTGACCTTTTTAGTATTCTTTGTTTTAATGGATGCTCATGTATCCTGTTTCCATAGCTCTTACAGCCTCTGAGGATGAAAGAGAAGATGGTCAACCAATCAAACCCCATTACATTAAAAAATCTAGAGTGCATATGAAGGCTCCTAGTGCATATTCATCTCCTAGATACGCATTTCAAAGAAAATGGAAAATTGCACATACTCTAGCTAAAAAAGCTGTTCAAGATTTTGTTGGCAAAGGTTCTTTTCAAATAATTTGCAAATTAAAACATACTTTCTTGCAAGAAACATACTCATTATAATGAAAATATTAACGTGATGCATTTGTCTGACGAAGAAACACGTACAGAGGAGAAGCACAAATGAAATGTTGAGGGTTACAAAACATGAAATGACAAAGTGAATCTCAAAAGCTTGGTGTCATGGTGGTTGAAAAAGCCCTTTTAGGAGCGGCCTTTCTGGCAGCTTGAATCACAAAGTTTACCTTGTATTTTGGGTATTACTACAATGTAAGGAAGAACATTTTATTACTATGTATCTCATATGAAATGCCCTTTTTTTTTTTTCTTTTTAATGAACAGATTAGTAGCAGAACAAACATTACTTTTGAGAATGGGTTTCATTTCATCCTAAAGCAGACATTTAAAATCAGTCAGATTAAATATATTTAGAAAGTGCCTGGTTTTATTCATTGACAGAAAATGTAATACAGATTATTAGCTTAGGTACAGATGGCAGCATTTCGGTCATTAAAATTAGCCCTGAAGAATTAGACAGGATGAATCCAAATTTTTGTATGTATAAGTTTAGAAGATTAAAGCATAGATCATCAAGACTAGGTATATTTCCCTTCATATATTTTACGGCAAAAAATATTCGGTTTCATTTTCCTGTTATTTTCAATGGAAGTGTGTTTCAGAACCCGTCTGCTCTAAAGGATATGAGACTTTATTCTTGTGTACTGCCTGTACATTTTCTTGACCAAATTTTCTCAATAAATTCTTGTGTCAGTACTGTCTTTGCTTTCTCCAAATGAAATACAAACACATGAAGAGCCTTTGTTCAGGTCAGCAGTCTTTTCTCTTTCTGCTTCTAATGCTTGAACATACTCTGACGGGTCTTTCCGTGGTACTTTTGGTGTGGTTCACCAAAGCCTCTCAACAATGGTGATGTCATTGTCTTAGAGCATGATCAATAAAGTTTTTTTTTTCAATGTAAATTCTTTAGAATGTTCAAACAAGTACTATCATTGTATTTCTAAATCATCTGGATTTAATTTGCTGTATTTCATACATGTTTCTCTCAAAACTTTTCCAGATTCAGCAACAAACCAGGCAGCTGGCACTTCTGATAAATCACGCCACCCAGAGGTAAGCGAGGAGCTCTTCCTGAGTGGATTCACAAATTCCTTGGTACCCGAGAAAGGAATCTGACTGATGTTTAATTTTTATTTTTATTTTTTAACATAAGAGTAATTCCTATTTAATGAAAATTTAATTATTTGGTTGTCGTTGATCCTCATACAAATGGCAGACATCTCAACTTCAATCCTGTTAACATAGGGTGCATGTCTAGCCTGGGGCAAAGACTCCAGTAAGATACTGGGTGGTTTTAAGCTCTTTATCATATATCTAGCAGAATTTTAATTGTTGAGTGTAGACATTTCCTTACTAGTAAGTTTACCTCTGGAAGTTGTAAAGATTTTCCATTTGAACACTATGAAATTAAGAGAAGCTGTTAGATTTCCAGTAAAAAAAAATAAATTAATCTGAACTTATCTGCTAAATCGATCATGACCTTATTACACTAAAGGCGCTTGAGGTCATGTGCAGTATTTACCTTGTACTAAAAGACTGTGTTTCCTGATGGGAATTTAAACTGCTGTTTGTCAAATGCATTGACCTGCCTTTAGAACCACTGTCAAAATGGTGCCTGCCTTACGTTATTTCAAGTTTTACTTGAGTCCTGTTGTAATTTGAACAGAATTGAATCCAACCTTTAGATATAACACTGCTATAATTAAATAGATACTATTAAATATAGGTAGAAGTGCATTTGATGTGTTTTTTACCATTGCTAAATAGCATGAATTTCTGATTATCCTGTGACAATACCTATGCCATGCAGGACTAAAATATGGTGTGGTTGTCAAGAAATCACATCTAGGAAAACTTATTAAGCATCTTCTTAAGAATATCGAATGAACATGATTATAGCACAAGCCTTGAAAGTGCAGGGTCAGGACGAAACCTGAGGTCCTTGGGCTAGAAACACCAGTTACAACCAACTGACCAACACAGATGCAAGCTGGAGAGGAACGGGCTTTAGAATTAGTCATTTGTATGCTTATTATGATTAACAGCAACTGTAATTTTAGCATTTGGATAATTTGTAGTCTGTGTTTGGTCCATCTTTGGGGAAGGGCTGTTAAAACTGTCTGCAACGGTTCATCTCTGTGGTAGTTCAAGACTGTTCAGTTAGTTATTTACTGTACTACGTAAATTCTCAAAATTCAAAACTGAAAGGAAAAATGTATATCCAACATACAACCAAGAATTCACTGTATTTCTTTAAATAAGATCTAGCTTTTGTTTAACTGTCCTTTCATTATGCCCAACCATTCCATGGGAATAATGCCGAAGCCCAGTAGATACAGACTGCCGTCACCAGTAGCAGCCTCCTGGCTCTGCACAGGCCTGGGGGTGCAGGGCCTGGTGCCTGGTCCGCATGGCACCAGCTGCTCTGGCTGCCTGGAAGTGGGTGAATCTCACCTCCCCGGGGTGTGCTGAGGCTGTTATATTTGCTAACAAATCTTTCACTCCATACAGAAGGTTTGTCCTAGGTTTGCTCATATCGAGCTGAGTGTAACAATACTTCTTATTCACAAGTCACACACACACCTATTGGAATATGAAAAATCAGCCTTGACCAGTTCTATTCTTTCCAGGTGGCATAGTTACTCTGTCCCCCAAGCACTCACATGCCCTTTTTTGAGTCTTCAGATATCATTGATTTAAATTATCAGGAAAAGATGAAAAGATCATCTCTCTTCGCTTAACTTCAGTTGGAACCGCAGGAAACACAGATGAAATCTAGAGTCTAATGGGAAAATATTCCAAGTATTGTGTGCATGAGATGCATATACATGTATTGTTCTATCTACTAGAGAGCTACAGCTAAATTACAGTTCATACCCACTTACAGTTAATAACCACCTTAAGAATCTCTCTCGTAGGTAAGGGGCAAGAAAGTACTACGAGTTTATTCTGGAAGTGGGCTGCGAAGGAATTAAGATGAAATGAAATGAAACAAAACGAAAAAGCATAACATAACTTCAGTTTGTATCGGAAAACCTTTCTTATGTTTGGCTTGCTTTGCAAAGTAGAGTATACAAATCTGTGAGCAGGAAAGAACTTAGGAATGTAGCAGAACACCACAGCATATACTACTCTGTAGTACTCATATGTACTCTACTACACATATACAAGGTTTTCTGCAACTCTTTTGTAATGCGTGAGCTGCTTCAGCTAAAGCCAGGCTTGGACTGCTACACTTTTAATGGAGTGTAGAGTCAGCTAACTTTTTTATTCAATACTAAATATAAATCCAGCTTTCTTTTTTCTCTCATTTATCTTAATGTGTCTGTAGTATGGATCAAAGCTCTTGTGAAAGATCAGTGCAGTTCCCTGAAAGGGGAAGTAAAAAGAGCCACCTGTCCAAGTCCCTGTTTTCCTTCTGAAAGTCATTGGCAATTACCAATATCATAGGTTCTTTGAGTCAGACTTCAGACTAGGGTTTTAATTTTTGAAATTTACCTCTGTTTTCTTCACAACAATATAAGTAACTCACAGATGGTGCAGTAGTGCTTTTATGTTTCTGTAGTGTCAACTTAGAGCCAAAACTGACCTTCAGAAAAGTTATGGACCTTACATTTGAAATTTATTATAACTGAAATTCTTTGCCAGCTCCATTAAGTTCTTTAAATCAGGTCCATAATTAAGGTGAAAGTCATATCTGCACATACTTTCAAGGACTGCCAGTTGTTTCTCCACCTGTGAGTCAGTGGTTACACTATAGATTTGTGCTGTTCAGAATTATTGCATTAGAGGTGGTCATGTACGTATCGACTTTATGTCTAACTGGAAGAATTGGAGGCTATTACACTTATTAGAGTGTAGTGGAAGAAATGAAAGCAGTTCGAGTAGTCTTTCACAGAACTTAAGCTTATGTTACCTCATCACCTTTTAGAAAGGATATCCTTAAAATGTAAAATGTCTCTCTGCTAGATTAAAACTGCTGTTATAACAGCCTTCACAAATTACATTCAATAACTAACTAGAAAGAAGGGCATAGATGACCTTTAAAGGCCCCTTCAAACCCAAAGTATTGTATGATTCCTATGTGGTTGGCTGACATATGCTACAGTGACAGCGTGAGTTTACCTGTGATCACTGTTCTTGAGATTATTCTGCATGGTTTGGTTTCTAGGCTGGATATTAGCCAGTTTTATCTTTTACAATTACAGCTGAACTTGAAGAAGGAGAAGCTGAGGTATTCCAGTAAAACCGAAGGATTTTTGTCTTTTCCAGAGTGTTGATACCCTTGATTACTTCTTAATTTTTAACTCCATTATCTTCTTGCATAAATGGAGTTAAGGTTACTACATCAAAATAAGCCATCAGAGCATGTTTGGGGATACCTATCTCCCTTTTGGAGTCAAAGAAGGTTTGTTAGTCAAATAAATTGCAAGTTATCTAATAACTAATTTAGAAATTATCCTTTTAATAGTTGATACGAGATAAACCCTGTGGTAAAATCTGATGAAATGATTTTCAAAACTGTGTTAATTCTAATACGCAGGAGGAAAAGAACCTCAAAATGGTACATTGAATCAAATTTAGACATTAACATACTCTAAAATCTTCCCTCTCCCTTTTCCCATGACTCTCCACAGTGGTCTTCATTAGCACCCTTTATCAAAAAGGACAAGTTTAGGACAGAGTTGATTGTTTATGGAACATTAATTCTTTATTGATTATATAGCAAAGATGAAAGCATAATTGAATGAGAATTAGTACCCGCTGTCCTGGGTGAGTGACCTACTGTTAGGGATGCTCATTAACAATGTAAACTAAAAAGTCTAGTGCTTCTTGCATTCAGTGTTGTTCAGTGTTTTTAAGTGTCTTTATTGTCACAGAATCAGAGAATGATTGAGGTTGGAAGGGACCTGTGGAGGCTATCCTGTCCAACCTCAAAAAACCTCTGGTTATAGCATTTAAGCAAAGATACGCATACTTATCCAGGTTTAAATTCGTCATCAAATGTTGCATTTTTCCACCTGAATTAAGATTATTTTTTCTGTAAATCCATACTCTCCAGGAGTTTACATTTGTGTCTAAATTATGGTAGTTAAAATTCTTCAAACTTGCCATTGCATTCCTAAAAAATCAAAATTATTTTATGCTTTTTATTAATTTTGACTACTAATTTATTAATCCGTAATTAAACATATTAAATTATCAGTAGAAACTAATGAAAAGTGATCCGTTATCTACAGGATTTTAAAAATAGCTCTGAGAATTTAACTATCCTATAACTCTATATAATAATATGGAATGTCTTGTTCTATTAATTTGTGTATTTGATTTTTAAAAGAAATACATCACATTAGCAAATATATTTCTAATAAAGGCCTTTTCAAGTTCAAACTCAGAGGAGAAAGTATCTGATTCTCCAGAATAATCATAAATTAGAATTATACATATTAACTACGCAGTTGTTAGTGACTAACTCAGGCCTCTGAAGGAAGTTTTGCAAAAATTCACCACCCGTTTTTTTTGTTGTTGCAAAAGGAGGATTAACTGCTAAAGAAAGCTGTGTAGGTAGATTACTTTAAAAGCCTTTACATTACATTATTAGGATGCTTCATCACAAACCAACATATTGTCAGTAGAGGGACTGGACAGTTATCTGATACACCATTGATATGGTCTGTGGTTCAACCAGCTTGCTGGGTGGACCCAAAAAATTGATCACGTACCTCATAAGAATTATGATAGACTCAAGTAGAAATAGCTGAAATTCTCATCTTGCTTTAAAAAGGTGAGGTTGAAAGGACTGAATAGCTTCCTGTGATTAATCTGAAACTAAGAAAGAGGTATAAATAACTTCCATAATAGTTGTGCCATGTACTGGGTGAAAACTCTTCTACTATTTGGATCATGTTGCTACTTCAATAGTCCTGGAAAAATAAGCTTTTTCTTGGTATATTCAGTTTGTATCCCCTAAAATAATACCTTTGACCTCATAATACAGATACTTTTCAGAACACAACGTCTTTCTGCCAAAACTGAGCGTGAATTTGAGAGGATAGAATGCTTTGTTTGAAAACCTGTGAAAAAAGAGTACTTCCAAAACCTGATATTTTTCGAGATCATATTAAAGTATCAAAATTATGATTTGTAGAACCTGGATTTCCATCCAAAAATAGTCATACATTGTAGGCCTGTTGGTTTAAATGGGGTAAATATCAGTTTTGCAAAACAATTAAAACTTTACTTACATATAAAGTAGGGAACTACTTCTATCCTTCTTTCATTGCTTTTGTCCAATAGAATGTGATATAAACTATAATTTATTTATTTTTTCTTCCTCTTTCATGCTGTTTGGGTTTACTGGTTAGACTGATAACCCTGTGTGAGTTCCTGTGCTTAACTGGAAGAGTGAAGAGGTCACCAAAGACTATCAAAACTACACAAAAATGTACTGCTCACACTTCCTCACTTCCCCGCACTGCTGTTAGATGACTGTAAAAATGAGCGCTACAATCTCTTCATGCAAATGTGAAGACACTATCTGCCGGGGAGAAAATAGGACTGATAGGGTAATAATTCCTTCCTGTGGTTTTGGCATTGGCTGACTAAATCTCATGTCTGTTCTGCTAAAAAGCCCTTTGTTTTGAAAGATAACTATAGTTCAGTCGCGCTTGAAAGGGGAAGTTTCGTATCAGTAGTTTCTATGGGTAGGTAGCAATACAAAGCAAATAAAGGTAGTGCAACTCAAGCCATCGGGAAAGAACAGGGCTTTTCATGTCGAGTATCTATGTTTCTTTAGTCCAAATCACAGCCATGATCAATGGATTTGGTGGAAGTCACACTTCTTAAAGGCAGGCAGTTACCAAATCTCTCATTCTTAGCTAAAACATTCTTATGATAAATGTGAGAAGAAAATACGTTATTACACAAGCAAACCTAACATAGAATTTTGAACTAGCATACCATTTTTAGTTTAAGTTTACATTAAAAGATACCTATTTGGTTTTCCTCAAACGTTTTTTTCTAGGTGTAATAAGTGCAGGGAAAAAAAAAAGCATCTAATTAAATTCCTTGAGAAAAAAAAGTTGTATTGATTTGTTTAATGTTAGTAAGAACATAGTAACTGCCACAGCAGGCTCTTTACCAGACCTAGAAATTTTAAATATTGTATACCCTATATTTCTCACAGGATCGCAGACTGAGGTACATTGCATCTTGATTTCTGATGCCAGTCTGAATTAGTTTATTGATCCGTACTTCAGTTAATTTTAAAACTCTTATTTCTGTTTGTTCCCTGGAGGGTCAAATGTTTTCATCTAGAAGCTGAAAAGTATTAATGTTAAAGGGCATTACAATCTGTTTTACTACACCAGTATTTATTCGTTATGGCCTACCCATATCCTGTGTAATAGGCAGATGTCTTTGTGTAACAAAATAATCTATGATTACATAATAACGTTGAATTGCTTTCGGTTAAGCAATAACGTCAACCGATTATTGTTTTGAAACTCATATAGAGTTACTTGATGTCATTTACATTCAGTGCTATATAGAATATGACATGAAGTATCTACTTGATTAATGTTTCTTCAGAACATTATTTCTAACGATGGTCAAAGTTTTAATGAATTAGTTTGACCATCATTCTGGATAATGTGCTGGAGACACATTAATCTAAGTGCTATCTTATCATATCCTATGCACAACTAATTCATCTGAATGGGAATTTGGCAAATTAGTTCTGGTTCCAATATGGGAAAGGAATTGATGCCTAGTTTCGAATCAAACAATGAATATAGTCTGGCATATTTTTCTGTTAAGAATGTATAAATTCGGGGGGGGCTACTTCTCACAGATAATATAGTTATATTCCTGCAAATGTACAAGTGTAAAGAAATGTATGAGGCTTTTAATTTTAATGTGGAAGAAATTATTCTTTCACTAGGACTGAAAAAAAATCTGCAGATTACAAAAGATAATCATGCCTCAAATTATGTAATAGTTTCCAAATCATAAATAATGCCACATGTGTGATATTCAAATCAGAAAGTCATAAACCTGATTTAGAAGTTTCTCCTTAATTACTGGTCTAGCACAAAGTTCTGCTTCTCTTCTTGCCAGCAGATTGAGACGTCTCACCCAGTAGCCTGCTATCTGCATGTTAGATTTCCCAAGTGCACAGTCACCACGGCCTTTCATCTCAGAGGTTTCCAATGAATTAGAGGTTTTGATGGACAGAAAAAGGGCTTCTTTCCAGATTGTTCTACTTCTTTCTGTATTTGCTTTTTCAGTATTCTGTGGTGCATTTTAGGATGCAACCAAGAGGCAAGTCTCCAGACCGTGGAGAACTAATGTCAGAGATAGGTAGGGAAATTACCCTGAGCTTCACAGGTTCCTTAGACAAGAGCAAAAATACCTACAGAACGCTGCTAACTATATACAACTGAAGCTATTTCCTAAAAAAACTGAACCTGCACAAGCTGATTTACACTGGATTCCAATTTGCTTTCCTTTTGTTCATGAAACAAATTGTAAGGCCTAGCTCCATTACAAAACAGAACTGTATGGCAGGATTATGTCATTATTATTGATTTAGTTTATATAAAATAATACTCTAATAAAAGAGATCTCAGAATGCATTTGACAGGATCAAGAAACTATTAGGAGTTTTGAACATATTTTTGCATGGTTGTGAGCCTGGGCAATCTATAACAACCATTAGAGAAGTCTGGGCATTTTCCCCCTTCTGGTTCTTTGTTGAGCTTCATATGTGGAGCATGCAAGGGAAAATTAAAGTTCATTATACCAAAGGAGGGAAAACTTTCCTACTTCAAATAATTTTTAAACACCAATAAGTCTGTTGTGATTCCATCACAATGTTTTTTTAATGGAGTCATTCTCCCATCTGGAAAATTGCCAGAAGCTCGAAAATCCAGTTTCAGAGAAGCTTGTTAGAGGGACATGACAAGATGACCAAGCCAGATCTCAAGAGCCTTCATGCTTCTGGTTTTTCATTTTCTGATTTACTGTACCATCAGTGACAAGAGCTACTGCTCTAAACTGGGCCTTACCAGTTTGTACGGGCAAGCCCTGAGGGCACCTCCACCCTGCCTATACCTGCAGAGCGCCTGGGGCTCCCTCCACCCTGCCCACAGCCCAGGACCTCAAGATCGCCCCTCTATGGTCTTCTGTCCCTGCCTCAGTGATGCTGCAGCAGCATGGGTTTCCAGTTCCCCTAGGATTTCTGTATAATATTTAGAAATTGTAACCCCCCAGAAGCTGCCATTCAACGCTCAGTCTCAGCTGAGATGGGCTACAGCCCGTCTGTCAATGCCAACAGGTTTTTAGTAGAACACGAGACTCGTGCAACCGGATAACCAACCAAATTATTACGGCCTCAATCAGCAGCTCCTCTGGTGTGACGGCTGACCCTTTTTTCAGTGATTTTAGATTACAGAGTTTTTTTAAATCAAGCTTCTTATTATTGTAGTTCACACAAACGCAAATCTCTGTACCACTATATTTACTACTCTTACTAACTGCTTGACAAATATGACAGTCTTTTTAAAAATCTGTTCACTGATCTGTTGAGCTTGGTTTTAAGTTAGCAAAAATGTGATTCTACATATGCTGTAGTAATCTAACAAAAAAAAACCCCTGAACAACACAATTGAAAAATTTCTTGTTTCCTATTCTGGCACAGTAATATAAGACTCTTACATTTAAAGAGTATAGAATTTTCAAAAAAAAAGTTTCATTTCCAAAAAGCTTCTTTACACTAGAAGTCATACAGCTAATGCAGAAGGTTGTCCCTGGTCATTTGCCACAATAATTCTGACTTGAAGCTCATAGAAGTGAACATCTTTACAAACAGAATTAAATGATAATAATAGAGAAAGAATGCTGATAAAAACTGAAGGGGGAAAGACTTAAAAAAAATGACGATTGATAGCAGCAGTGTACCTTTGTAGATAGCTGTATTTCAATCAGAGCATCATAACTTTCCTTTTGTTTTTTTAAATGAACGGTCATATCATTGTCACCAAATCTAGTATTTACTTCTGTCTTACGCATCGTTCAGTTAATCTTGGCAATAACATGGGGAGGACCGAACAGGCAGCCATTATCTCACTAAAGAAAACCTTAATAGATTTCAAAAGGGGAGAGGGGGAAAAAATACATGATTCTGAAGTAATTACAGATGTAGAATAAAATACAATTTTGATATTTTCAGAAATTCAAGTTCTTGTTACTGCAATTATAAAAACATTCTTCTAACGGGAGAAACCTGGGCTAGAGAAACTTTCTGAGTGGGGCACACAGACTAAAAATCTGGGAGCCTCAGTAGCAAGGAGACTGCAGGACAAGCCACTGTAGGCCACTCCTCAAAGACACATAAAGAAAATAATTTTCCCAAAAAACTTAGACAGGGCACTCTGGGGTTTATCTTCACAATAAAGCCACTGAAAATTGCTGGATCTGGAAAATCACTGGAGGACCCTTCAAGAACACAGTGAGCAGGCTATTTTTTTTTATCACAAGCCTGTTTATTTCTGATGGTCTTATTCTGAACTTTGAACTTAAGAAGGAATGTGATTCTAGTTACTGAGTAAATTAGCGCTTTTTCAAGGTTTAAGCCTTGCTCTGAGTGCTTAACTTCAGGGAAAAGGTTCAGAGTAACGCCCCTTAAAGCTCTGGCTGCCAGGATTCCATCACAGCATGTAGAGTTCATCTTAATGAATCAAAACCATGTGTTTGCTGTGAATAAATGAGACAGCAAGACCACAAAACATTTAGCACTACAACATGTTCAATATTATTAGTGCTGTTGATTACAGAGAATCTCTGCTCTTGGATATTATCTCACTTCATAGCAGGCGTCTTCACATGCTGAAACAAACTAAAATAAGTTGTTTAAATACCAAGTTGTTCATCACCCCGTAGGCTTTTTATAAAACAAAGTTACTCAGTAACCATTTCTAAAATTTAGCATTTTCTTTTCAGTGTACAAACTTACTAGGAAATTTATTCACCTTTATATAAAATGAGAATACATGTTTTATTTTCACCAAAACTAAGAAAAATCCTAGTTCATGAAAAAGCTGTGTGAGAAGAGTATATGAACAATTCTACAATATACGTATAATTCAGTTATTAAGAACAGACAAGAAAGTGAACAGATAACGTTACCAGTAATAACCTTTATATATTAGAATAACCAATTTTCTACTCGGGTGGGACTAAATTAGGTGTTTTGGAATGCAGCCTTAGCAGTTGTTCATACTCTGGAGCACATACCAACACAAATAAACCACCAGAGAAATATTTTGTGTAATAAAACCTTCAGCAGCTGGATATCACTGCCATTGGTAAAAGCATCTAAAAATCTGTGCAACAGGCAGCAGAGATGGAGAAAAGGACATGAGAAGGAATCCAATTAAGCAAACTTGCAGTAACCAAGAAAAAAAGCAAGTCTTTTCTGAACTGTAGATGCAGAGAGAGCTCTAAGAAAGGCTGCAGGTTGTACATTGATACAGTGCGGATTTTGGAATTTGGCATGACTTCTTTCGACCCATTCGCCTTAAACTTCCAAAGGTAACAAATTCACATGTCATCATCGTGAAACTCTGAAAAAATCAGGAAACCTCCCCGAGAGAGTAGTGGGCATATTGCCAAATCCTCTACAGACATTTCAACTTGTCTTATTTTAGTGTCATTAGAGAGTAGAACATGAGAGTGTACTTGTTGTACCTTGGTCTTGTGTTTATTTACTAACATTTTCAAACTTTCCATCACACACTACTGCTAAATGTAGTTTCCTCTGAGAAGCTAAACAACTGATGTTGTATAATCTGTCTGGATTGGAAACACTTTATTTCATTTAAGCATTCCGGTTTAATACATACTTCCAAATTTTGGAAGTAGTCACTGCCATGAACACAATCAAAGTGAATGGCTTGTCTATTAACTGCTTCTTCCAGTCCTTCTAGCAATAAATGACCAAAATGCAATTTACAATGATAGTCTCAAGAGATCAGCTGTTTAGGATAAAGTGTTCATTTAGCAGCTTTCAAGCTCTTATTCCCCAGAGGAGGTGAGAAATAAATATTCAGATAGTGTGTGTTGCCCAACAATCAAACTCTTATCTCATGCTTGTAAACAGGTAACATTTGCAGCCTGACCCACTTGTCTGTAGTCAGATAGGAAAGTCCTGCTTCTCCTGTGGGTGTACAATTCTCAGCAAAGAGTCAAAAACCTGAAACTGCAGATAATAAGGGAGAACAGAGCAGTGAGACAGTGTCTCCCTATTTAGGAAAGCCAGAATAACTCTTTTTTTTTTTTTTTCCCCCCTTGTTTTTCATTGGCTTTTTGTACTGCCGTTGTTGGGCTGGTCTTTTTAAAAAAAATTAGTATTACAGGTAGCAGAGTGCAGCATTGTAAGAGCTCCCTTAAGTATCTTCGATGAAGTTAACTGAGGTAGGTGAAACAATCTACCGCAGAAACGGCATGAATCTTCATTGACACTCATCTACACTGCTTTTCAGTAAGATCGGTCTGCAATCGTAAAATCGCAGAATCATTAAGGTTGGAAAAGGCCTCTAAGATCAAGTCCAACTGTCTACCCAACAGTATCATGATCATTAAACCATGTCCTGAAGTGCCACATCTACACATCTTTTTATCACCTCCAGGGATGTTCGTTCAACTCCCTCCCTGGGCAGCCTGTTCCAATGCTTCACCACATTTTCAGTATAGAAATTCCACCCGTAAGAAAGGATTTTTAGTCACTCATTACTAATCCAGAATCTTCCAGCCATCCTTGGTGTGCTAACTGCAGTGTTCACATCTTCTGTCATTCTTAATACAGTACAGAAAGTAATTTTCAAATTGTTTACGTCAGCTATTGGACTGTATGAAATTAATTTAATTACGTGCTTTTAATTATGGCACTTCCCACACTTGCGTCCACAGTCTAATCTATTTTTTTGATTTGATTTGTATGTGACAATGTTATATCATAAAGATTGGGTTGATTCAATCTCTTTTCCAAATAGAAGGTATCACTCCATAGGTTATAACTTTATTGTCCATTTCTCAGAACACAGGGTATTACTATACCAAGAAGGATAAGAAGATTTTTTTTTTTTTTAAATGGTCCAGAAATTTCTTTCCCAAGAGACCATGGAAAAAAGTTACGGGGCTAGATTTTTTTTTTTTTTTTTTTTAATTTGGGTTGTAACAAATTCCATCTTCATAACAGGGAGAAAATGATACTAAAATCCTAAAGTGGTGTACACCTGCATAACTTGAACTGTCACGGAGTTAGTCCCAAACTACACCGACTCCTAGAATTTAGTGTATGGTTCATCTATTATTTGAATTATTAGGATACTAACTTGTGTCTGTGTGTGCTAATTGGCTGGTAAGTTACTTTTACTGAGAAGTGTCACATTTTCATCTGCAGTTGCTTTGTAGTTCAAATTCTGTGGAAAAGAAAAAGAATTCATGTCATACTAAACACATTTTTCAGTGAAGCATTTCCATTAGCCAAAATCAACATGCTTTGGATAACTTTTCAAAGAAAAAAATGTGAGCATTATGCAGAAATGAGACTATCTAATAAAGATATGAAAGATGCCTCATCCCTCATGTATTACACACACTATGAATTACAGTTTCCTGAAACACAGCACACCTTTCTCAAGAAAGACAACAGTACTGTATTTATTTAACATATCAACATATTTTTGTAGCTTTTGGCCGGAAGGGAATATATGGATGAACAGAGTCAAGTGGGTTGAACAGACCAAGGATGTCATGTTAACAGTTCCTGTTTATTCTGTTCTTCCTTACAAGCTTGCAGTCTTCTGGACATTTGGGTGTCTTAGTGCCACAGGTATTCATTTCCCCCTTTTCACTTTTTTTTTTGTTGTTGTTGTTGTTGCAAAAAAAAAAAAAAAAAAAAGGACAGTATCTTAGTTTAGAAAAGCAACATATGTTTCTGTAAAAAAAATGGATTAAAGCTTTTCTGAAAAAATGACAGAGCTTCTCCATGATACTTTCTCAATAAAAAGAGAGCTGCCAATGTCTCCAAAGACATATTACATGCCACCAAATATTTTGCAAATATCCCAACCATTTGGAGTCACCAGCATTGGAAGATGTCACTGTAATGAAATAAACATTTTCTTTTGTTTTCAACAGAAGATCTTGTGAATAGTATGAATCCAAAGATGTATCTTGAATTGTGTAAGGTCTTGAGACATTTGTGACATTCTCATGAAATATGGTTGATGAAAATACGGTGTAAATATGATTCTTAAGATGAAGTTGAAGGTTACATTAAAAACCAGAAACAGGATTTCTGAAGATGATGTGAGACTGGACTCAAGCACGTTAGACAGCAATGGTACAATTTCAAATTAATGTACTTTTAGCCATAGTGCGTGGAATCAAAATGAAATTCAGTGAAAACAAATGGGAAATACTATACTTCTAGGGAGAAATCCGTATGAAGTGGAGACTTCTGAAACAGCAAGGTTGCAGGAAAGATTTGGAAAAATCTAGACTAAAACTGTGTCACACTTCACAGTACTAAGGTCGTAGTTGGAGCACAGAATTCTAATACTGTTTAGAAAAAAAATGCTCTGATTTAACATATATAATTCTTTTTATATAGAATTCTTTTTATATAGGGCCTTGTTTCGGCTCAAGAGTGAAAATGGAGAAGGAAAAGAGGAAAAGACTCCAGCTCTTCTAGTGATTATGAGAAGCTGCCTAACACAGCTTATGCAGAGAAAAGTTAGACAATCTCTCTGTAATTCAGAAATAAAGCAGTAGCTTTTTAAATGGGTTTCTAGTCTTCAGAGTTCTGAGGGAGGCAAAAGAAGCTAGGCATTACAACATAAGGAATAAAATAATCACAAAAAAAACCCAAACCAAAGCAACCAAAACAAAACATAACTAGAAACAAGCAACTGAGAAGAAAACCCACGTTTTCTGAGGACAACAGGTTGCAGATCAACTAGTGAAAATAATATACAGGCCCAGAAGTTGAAGAAGTGGACAAACACTGAAACACTTTTTCCAGAGGTTTGAGACTTCTTTAATAAAGTTCAAACTTTTGCACAGTATAACATCACACTTATTTATCTTAGCCTAGAATGCCAGTAATATTTTTTTCAAATCCTAAAATTCAGTATCTTCTGAGATTCATTTATGGAGTCAGTTATATATACCCATGAGAAACATCAATAAATTCTCCTAATAGTTTTCTTTTGTATTCTTTAACGGATTACATTTGTTGAGAAAAGCAATCACTGATATCAAAGATTTGTATGTGCCAGCAATGTTCAGTGTTTAAGTAGATACATACTATTAGCTCTTCGGATACTGGATAAGACTAGGGTATGTGGATGGGGCAGGCTTCGTGTCTTCTATCAGGCTAACGTGACCATATTCAGTCTACAGATGTTGTTCCACAGACACCAAGCATTTTCACTGCTAACTAAGAAGTGTCTTTAGGTAGAACATTGTTATTTAATTCCACAAAGCAGGCACCTAGTTAGAATTAGATTTCCTGATACATGATTTAGGAAAAGGAGTTATTCCAAAGTAGTCAAAATACTGCTGTTGTTATTGTGGGAGAAGTCAGGGGGTTTTATGCTGCTGTGGTAGTATAAAAGGAGTAAAACTAATCTGCAAGCCTCTCCTCAGTATGGAAAATTATTAATCAAATGCACTACTGCTTCTTATATTTCCATACCATTCTGCACAGGGAGAGGATCAAGAAAAATTTTGGGGGAAAGTATAACTTGAGCTCAGGCTATTGTCAGCTGCTGGAGTCCCCGGGTCGGCTGGGGAGATACCAGGCAGCTGATAACAAATTAATGCATGACCTGTGTAGTCTGAGCTGTGCTACAGCAAGTAGTTAATGGGCTGTAAGAGGAATGGAGATAAGGAAAGGTAGCCAGGGGTGTTAATTGCAAGCAATTTAACCCTGCCTTTAGAAAGAAGAATGGTATCAGATATTTGTTTGATGGATTTCCACATGAACAGCTCATAATATAAAGAAAAAAAAAACCCTCATGTTTCAAACCTGTTTTTTTGCTGACTTTTCATATCTTCATTCTCATTTTATGATTTTAAGTGTTGATCTAGAGGGCTGGAATTGAACCAGTGGTCTAAAGTTTTAAAAAAGCTGTGAACTTAATCTTGGTAGCCAACGCAGTTTAAAGCACCTGATGGAGTTCAGAAGTAGCTGAACCTGGGTAACCCTGTTGACCACAGCTGCTTCAATGACCAAAGGAGGAACTAGCTGACCACTTTTGTACAGCTGTGGTTGGGTTTGATAGAGCAAATAGGAACCGTCAAGTTTAGCAATATGTAAAACTCATACAGAAATATGTTTTTCTAGAGCATTCTTCAATTCTGTGGCACAGATGCCAGAAAGCCTTGCTGTATACATTCTTTTACTACTAAAACGCAATAATTTATCATAACGTATTAATGCAGTTTTTATTCTCATGTTTTTAGTAGCAGTAACAAAGCTGTTAGTTTCACAGGAGTTGGGCATTGCTTATATGGTTATAAATGAGACTAGAATCAGTCCTTGTGTATGCAAAGCGTAATTAAGAAATTAATCCACATTAGCTGAGTAAATATCTAAAACCTCTATATATGTGAAAAACATAGTAATATTAAAATACCAAGAAAATCTAGCATCATTCTATGCTCCCTTGTGTCAAGCCTACAGAATTACAGAACATGTGATCTCCCAGGAATTCAAACACATAAATTACTAAATAAATACAACAGAAAATAGGTCACAAAGGCTTTATTTTCCTAAAAATCAAACATCCTTTTCTGTACGCAGTTAGAAGCACCGTTCTTGTTTATTGCCATTCGTTGCCATGTGCTGTATATCATACATAATTCCGGGTTATTAAATTCCTGGAGCATGCAATACAACGAACTTAATAGATTTTATGCAAATCATTATATAACAAGATAAGAGCAGATGGTCCTCATCACATCAGAACCTTTCCGTAGCAGTTTCATATTTTGTTTAAATTAAACAAAGCATAAGGTGCCTCTGTGGCACCTAACTTATTTTAATTCATTCTGTCTCACTGTTTTTTCTCGCCATTTTCCTATTTGTTCTTATATCATTAGATTAAAATATTTGCGCCGGTGATCCTTAGATATTTAGTTGTTTACTATTTTGGAATTGTGCTGTGAACCTATACAGATATTTGTTTATTCCTATTTTTTTCTGTGAGAATAAAATGTATTGCTATCAATAGAGGACAGAATTCATCTCCCAGAATCGCCCTGAGGAGAGAAAGCTTTACACTGCGAATCTTAAACTAGTCCCTTTTAAACTCCATTGCTATACAGCTCTCTGAGACGTTTCCCTTAAAACTCACTCATTTTACGTTCTCCCAGCCACCAGCAGCGTCTGAAGATGAATGATAGGGCAAATCAAGCTAAAAGAAGTTATGAAAGCAAAAGAAAAGATACTGAGGAATAAGGAACTGAGAAAAGTAAGAGCAGTAAGACTTGCTTCTGTCCGGAGAGATTTTAATGGCCTATCTGAGGATTGTCTCTCCTGTTGCCACGTCAAATAAATATCTTAGAATCTTTTATATCTGTGGCAGCAAATGTTCCTAAACCGTATCTGATACATATCCATGACTTTGAACTTGCACAGTAATTAATTAGTTTTTTAATAAGCAATGAATGAAGTAGGAAGCGGTCTATCGAAGGCTGCTGCAAAAACATTATTTTCCGTCCTGCTTTGAACAAAGACGCATAATATTATAGGTTAATCTTTTGGGGTTCTACTGACTCACACTATCACATACTGCAACTTTTTTTCAGGAAAAAAAGTCTTTGCACAGTGTTTGTCAATTTTAGAAACTCCTGGTTTTATGAGATCCTCTGTAAGCTTACTTGCTCTATCTTTTCGATTTCTCTGGAAAGGAATAATGTCATTTAGGGAACTAAAATGCCGGGCAATATACTCCACTGGAAGGGGTTCAACATGTACAAGCACTATAATGAATAGAGTTGAAATTCAGTAACTTTCACCTCTTCCCCTCTTTCTTTCTCTCTATTTTATTTATCTAAGGCCCTTAATACTATTCCTATATATATAGTCATATAATAATTGAGGATAGGAGAAAGCCGTATTCCCAGCTTTTATTCCAATCAGAGGGCAACTCTGTTAACACTCTTGCACCTAAAATAAAAATGTCTGATTTTCCAGGACAACTTTGATGCAACTACTAGAGTTAATTTTCCTATTTTATTAGGATTTTAACTGAAATGATACTATGTATTCTGCAATAAAGACTGTATTTTTCTGCATTACAGTATACTTCACAGATATTTTCCCAGCAGCTCTGTCTCAGCATCTCAGCTTTTCTAAATCCTACCAGAAAGTGGGAAAAGTCATAATCGACAGAGTTAATCAGCACAAGCTACAGAATTTAAATTCCCTTGTTTTCAGAGAAAATAGCTATTCTTTGATTTTCTTAATATAAGGGAATAATTATGAAAAAGTTCAGGGAAATTAGCAATCCCAAGAACTAATCGTGCTATAAATTCTTACAAGACTGTGCCCTCTTTACTCAGCCTTGGTCCCAGGAGTGATATTAGAGTCTTATTCCAAGGCTACGTTCACAGTTAATAGCAAATTAAATTACTCATCAACACAAAACTAACAGTATTTGCAGTAATAGAACAGCCTGAAATGGAGCAAAACACATTAGCAAATGGCTTTCCTCTTTAACAGCAAAATAACTCTAGCCCTCAAAGTAGAAAGAAAAGGAAAAAAAACCAAAACAACAAGACAAACACATGGCCTATCTCCATATCAGAATACCTTTTGACTTTTCTGCTCCTAAATTCCAGAGAGCTCTCAAATCTGCCTGGATGTCAGAAGCCGTCTTCTCAGTTACTGAAATAATATTTTGTCCACCTATCTGTACCTCCCTCTATCTACTCATTATTAGTGCCAAATTTTCCAGCTTTCCCTTCGCAATTGTATGAGTGCTGTTGATGGTACCCTACTGTAAAACAACCAAAATGTCTGATGTGGTATAAAATACATTAGGAAAGCATCCAATAAGTATATATTATGTAGAAGTTCAACACGGACTTCTGTGTTTTGGGTATAAGTGGTACTTTTAATTAATTCTAATCCTACAAGTTTTCACAGATTGCAAAGAATAATCAATGATACAGAATGGTGCTATTTCTTTTTCCTGTCAAAAATGTGTACTTTTTAATGTCATCAAGGTGTTTTGATCTGTAACAGAAAAAGAGGCAACAGCTCAGAGTGCGAAATGCTATATTGAAGACGGAGAGAAGTTTTGCTGAAGCTCATAGAAATAAAATCTGACATCCATAGAGGCTGTAGAGCAATAGCCTAATGTCCTTCTGTTTAAACATAGCTGGACATAATCCCCTCAAATCTCACCTGTATGAAAGATCAGAGAGTTCAACTATGCTAATTCCGTGACAACTCTTAGTTAGACATCAGCATAGTTGTAGACAGTGTCTTTGTTCCAACAGATTTCCTGTACATGTTAGAAGAGGACAGGCAGTTCCATAAAGTTCTAGCCAAAACGAACAGACCTCCAAAATGTAAAAAAAACAAACCTGAAGAGAAATGTTGGTGCCTGAAAAAAATGTATTGCAATTCCAGGCAAATAAAGTATCACCTAACATTTCATTCTTGATCTCTGAAGTGAAAGAGAAACAAAAATTTGCTGAAAAAAATATTAATTGCATTGCTAATTTGATTAGCAGCTTGAACAAGAGAGGTCATAGCATTATTGCTTCCTTTTCATGTAGACTATTAAGACTAAGTTTGAAGAACAAAGCAGAAAACTAACAAGCAAAAGCCTTATAGAGTTCCAAACATTTATAGTTACAAATAACTTGACAAAGTAAGTATTTTTGCAATGAATACAGTACATACATTAGAAGAAGGCTGATTTTTTCCAGAGAGAAGAGGTGTTCATATTCAGGAGCTAACATTCCTCTTCACTGCTGAAGATGAAATATAGTATTTTCCTTTCCCTTTCAGGCTTGCTGACAAATGCTTCTTGACTTCAGGATAAGCAGAGAAAGACTAACAGTGAGTACTTCTAAAGATTTGACTTAATTCTTTTCATTCTACACAAATGCTTGTTTTGAGTATCTGAACTGTTCTCCTCAAACTTGCGTATTTGAAGGTGAGTCAGGTTTTATGGTGTTACCTCACAACTTCCTTGCCTCTTCTTCTTTCCTTCTGTTACTGATTCGCATCTATTCTTCTTCCAGCTATCAAGTTTTAATATTTTAATATGTGTACGTAAGAAAGAAGCAGCAGTAATGTGTATAACAGCAAGCAGGTCACATAATAAGTAGAAATCTTCTTGTTTTATACCATTTTTCACTGGCTGTTAGATTCTGCCTCTTGATTTAAGAATCTTTCTTAGTGTACCTACACTGTCACACTTCTGTGGCTTTGATTGGTGGATTTCTGGGACATTTTCCAAGTAATTAATAAAGACATATCATGCAGGCTTGCATATAAGAAGTATTTCCTCTTATTCTACCATTTTGTATTTTCTGGCCAAAATTATGTCTTTTAACAGTAAAGGCACACGGAAGGCTTTAAAACTGATAGTCAAAGCCTTAAGATTAGATGGCTGTTTTGCTTCGGGTACCTTAGTCAAACCAACTCAGTCTCTGGAGTTTACTGGATTGGCCTGGAAATATCCAAGAAAAGGCTTTCCCCCCGAGGCTTGGTTGTGTTTCTCACATTCCCATACTGAGCTCCACAATATCGCAAGAACTGCATTTCTTACGGTATCTTTTTTGTATACACTTCAGGAACTACAAAGATTTATGAAAATGAAAGCATATTAGCTATTTGTTTTTTTCTTAACTGCAGAAATAGGTCAGTCATTGGTTTCCTATTCAGGTAACTTGTATTTTTTTTTACCTAGACAAGGTAACTTGTATTTTTTTATCCAGATTGGTTTTAGGATAGGGTAATTTAAAGATATGAACAGCTGCTGTTATTTCTACCAATGGTTAGCATAGTCCACTGCAAAACTTCTGATAAAATATAGTAGAAGGAAGCTTAAATACTGGGACAGGAAGCTTGAGGAAAAAAAAGGAAATGTAAGTTCTGAATACTATGATTCTAGCAGCTTTTCTTTTTCTTTTTTTTTTTAAACTTGAATTTATGTATATATACTCCTGTAGCTGTCAAACTCTCCTAGTGACAATATCTATTTCTGTCTTCAACTCTGTGGGCTCTAATAAACATGTTTTTCTTTATTTTGGATGACAAGATGACTGAATGTACGACGTGTGTTTTGTAGAATATTTATCTCACAAAAAATACCCAGGTGTTTTATGCAGGTTAATGTTACATGATTGTGTTGAAACTGGCTTTTTCAGGGTTGAGGTGAATCCTTAATGAAAGTTTTAGTAAATAAAGTCTTTATTTTCCTCTTGTTTCCTTCCTCAAATGTTTTGCAGTTATATATTGTGTTTTCAAACCAGAAAGACATATTGTTTGTGTCATCTTTATGTAGTGAGTTTTCAAACTATTCAGAAAAACACATATTTCTTAAAGGACCGTCTGAGCTTCCTTCAATTTTTAGAAATCCATTTGATAGTATTTTATGCTACCTGTAAGTCATTCAATTGTTACCATGTAAAGAATCCTTTTAATTTATTGACTGCAGATAAGTGATCCTGAGGAAGAGTCTGGTAGATGCTGAGTATGCTAGATTACATTTAAATTCTATTTCTGTTTTCCCAGTTGAAAACGTCTTGTATAAATTTATAGAAATGTGTATTTTTCTTCCACTCATCATTTCAATCTGCATATCCAATTAGGTCTTCAAAGAACGCCATAAGGTTAAGATATTGGTAAGTAGAAGGAAGGGAGATAGACTAATTAATTTATCATTGGACTGAAACCAGTAAAATGTTCTTGTTCCCATGCTTAGACTGTCCAGTAGAGTCACAACAGCTCAGGATAAAAATTTGAAATTTCTGTGCTTCAATTTGGCCAAGCTACATTAAAGGAATTCTTTATCAGCCTACTCTTGGGATTAATCACATATTCTTTATAATTTTTTTTATTGTTATTCTTAGCTTATATATGTCTTCTGCCTTGATTTCATTTTAGTATATATTTTTAAGTAACAGATAGCATGTTACATGTGCATATGTTTGTGTTGGTAGATACACACAGAGAACACATAAAGATGCACAACCCAAAAGTTCTGTTTTGAGCAATATGTCTATTGGTCACTCTATTTTACAGCCCTGAATATTTGCAAGTAATCAAAGGAACTACAACAAGTGCCGTGTGAGAACAAATTCTTTCATTTCTTTGCACGGTTACGTCAGTCACTTGCATTCAGGTCCCTCATGGCTCTTTCTGTATTTTGTTCACAAGCTAAAACTTTTGCAGAGTCTCAGCTTGTTAAGTCTCTAAGAACACTAACTTTGAACATTTAAAGGTTATTGGTTAAAAAATTAACAAACTAGTGCTCATGAGTCACAGTCAAAGGTGCTATACAGTATTCATATAAGCTAGAAAGAAGAAAAGGTTTTCTCTGAAATATTTTATATTCATTTCTTTTGTCAAGGCTTGGCATTGCTAATGATGTGGTATGTAACGCAGCGGTTCTGCAGGAATTTCAATTTAAAAAAAAATCTGCAGCATTTTTCTATTCTGATTCATCTTTCTACAAAAATCCTAAATCTGTTCTTTTTTTTTCATTCTGGATGTCTGCTCTTATACATAATTGAAGCTAGTCTCAGTGAGAGGGATACAAGTAGCTCTACACTGTCAGTCTCCTAGCTTTTCTCTCCAGCTGCATTAGAAACAACAGAAGCTGCTGGTAAGTCCTGGTCTGCCCTTGCAAGTTGAAAAGAATAACGCTCCATCATCCTCCAACAGCGGCATGTGTCCGCTCTCTGCAGGTGTAAGTTACAGAGGTTTGCACAAAACAAATGAAATCAGTAAAAAGGCGGCCTCTGAAGTCTTAGCTTGTCATTGTTATAGGCGTGTGTGGACTGCAAAGGTTCAAAGTTTTCATTTAGACCGATGTTTACCATTTCAGTAGACAACGAAGAATTCAGCAAACATGTATGACTTCTCAGCAGCCAAAACCTTGCCTCAAAGAGATCTTCTGAAGAATTAATTAGTTGCAAGCTAATTATATTTTATTACTAGCTAGAAGGTAACAGGCTACAGAACAGTATTTGTGGAAACCCATCACATGTGCTTCCTGTCCATGTGCTTACTAGTTATAGTAACATATTCGTACTAGAAACAACAGGGAACATTAATCAAGTAAGATTTCAATCTATGTAACTACAATTGGGCATGGTTATCTGTAGCTAAAAAGAAGTTATTTCCATGAAAAAAAAATCAGACCACCTTAAATAGTGATGATATTAACAAACTCACCTCTAAGGATGAAATTATAAATATTTATATGACAAATAAAAAAGACATAATTAAAAATAAAAATACTAAGTTAGAAAACAAAGAAAACAAAAGAGTTGATTTACAATGCAGTTTTCCAAAGCCAGGATAGATTGTCATAAACAAAGAATAACTAGATTGAAATAAAAATTAAACTAAAACCAGGGAGAAGTGAAAACAAATAAAATACAATGGCAAAGAAAACCAAAATAACAAAGGAACTACTGAAAGAACTCAGCATTAAAGAAGATGAAATGTAACAATGGAGTGATAGACAATAGATAGAAGAGCCTATCTACATATTGGACCCATTGAGAGAGAATATACGAGATTAAAATATTTCCTCTTTATAATTTAAAAAAAATAAATAATACTTTCCTTTGAGTTTTTATTTTTCTTTTTGAGTCAGGAATCCATGACAGTTAAAATCTTTGAAGAGGAACTGCTTTGGCTTTAAGTGAGCATACAAAAGACAGCAAAACTTTCCAAACTCCTAAATTATACTTCATTAAAACACAAAGAGAAAACCTGCTACAAGTTCACCTTTTAAGCAGACTTGCTGTGATAAAATATAGAAAGTTTTGCAACGGATTTCCACTCTGCCCGCTGTGTCCTCAGAGAAGCAGAACTATTCTTGTCATTCTTCCTTTCTGCGCCAAATCTTAGTTGTTTCCCATGTTGCAACAAGCTCCCTGAAAAACAAACAAGCACACAAAAACCCCAAACACCCACCCCAGACCTAGCCTTTTGATTCTTACTTTTTTTACTAAATCTGATGTACGGTTTTTGCTTCTCGTTCACGAAGATCTCCTTTGCTTTGTAACGCGGTAGCAAAGACAAGCTGAACACTCACATTATTTTAAACAGATCAGTTGCTTAAAAAGCATGTGGTAAACAGTGAACAAACCAGTAAGTCTCCTGCCATACGCTTCTACAAGCCTGAACTCCTTTTGGTATGGGAGTTAGAGCAAAACAAAAATTATAATAACATCATCACCTTGTCAGGGATAGACCCCTTGTACCTTAAGTAAACTCTGTTGATGGAGAAGAAATGGATAGAGATAAATGTGAGCTCTTTGCTGGCTAGAGTTGAAGTTAAATACAACTGCTTAACTTCCTCTTGGAGTGGCTATATTTCACTTCCTACAAGGCTGGGGTTTGTGTTTGGGGACGCACCTCTCTGTTCTAGGCCCCTGGACTCTCTTAATAAAACTATTAATGCCTTTAGTCTCCATGCAATTTCTTGTAAGGTACATACTTCATTAAGCAGAACTCCTTTGTCACAGCATTTTTCTTATGGTCTACCAAATGGTTCATACTGTCCAAATCATGCCTGTAGCTTTGTCACCTTGTGGATTTACCCTGACATATTTTCATCCTCGCTTTCCTTATTTAACCGTATCGAGTACTGTGCAATACTCACTATAAGGAGCAAAAATTCTTTAAGATTTGTTAAGAAAGCGGAGAAGCAATTAACCATCAAATAAAAGATAAAAAGATCATTGCATAGAAACAGAAACAGAAAAGTAGACCAGACTCAAATTTAATAACTTATGCAAAGGAATTGTGTTTTCTTCAGTAGTTGACAGCCTTCAAAACTTTTGAAGTCTTACTCTGTGAAAACCGCTAAATTTCTGAATAAATAGTTCACAAGTTTTTTCAAAGTTGTTGTTAGAGGCACAAACTTTTACTTTTTTTTTTTTCCCCATAAACCCTCCAAGCAGGTTTAATTCTGAATGCAAAGTTTTTCCTGCTCATTATAACCGTGTAACCTTATTGGACAGCACTGCCGTCGGACAGTAGCTGGCTATAAGCTTTATATGATCCCAGTTAGATCCTGTAATGTCTCCTCTTTGACCATCAGCAGGATCTTTGAGTGCAATACCTTCAGTTATAATTTGTGGTTGGGATTCCCCAAAGAAGGGTACTATAAAACAAATCTTACTAACAAACAGACTTGAGTTGGATTGGGGTTTTTTTTGTGGGTGGTTTTTTGTGGGTGTGTTTAGCACAGAGTCAATGTATAAGTCACCAAAATTTGTTTCCACTTCAACATCATTATGACTGACCGGGGCAGCCATATATCAGTTGAAATAGTAATGCTGTAAATTAAAATGGACTTAAAGATTCCCAAATTTTTACTTGGCTCTCTATTGAAGGGGTTGCTGAGATATCATGAATATTGAAATTCATGACTTCAGATGCCAAACTTCTTGAAACCAGAATATGTGTTCCAGGAGAGAGAGAGAGTCTAGAATTCTAAAAGAATTTAGTGATGTTTTGGAATGAAAAATGAGATTTTAAAGATTTTCTGCAAAAGAGAAGTTGAAAAAAGTAAAAAAGGTCGTTTAAAAATAAAAATGAGTTTGAAAATGCAGACTGAATTCACACTCAGACATAAGCCCCAGGGTTTCTAGTCCCATGGCACAGCAATATGGAGGCAAATGAGAAATGAGCTGGAAGCCCAGAAATCTGTGAGGGTTAGGAGCCAAGACTCCAATATAGGCTGGCAGGAACCCCAACTGCCTCTGTCTCATCAGAAGTTCGTCATGAATAATGCATCCTCACTTTTCTCTCACCCGTTCAAAATCATATAATCATTTTCTGAATGCAGCCTGTGACACTCAAAAACTTCCAGCCAACACTACTATGTTGGAAACTGGGATGGTGCTAAGTAATACCGTGACTGCCTCACAGTACTGTGGTGGGTTGACCCCGGCTGGACGCCTGGTCCCCACCAAAGCTACTCTATCGCTCCCCCTCCTCAACTGGATGTGGGAGAGAAAATACCACAAAAGGCCCGTGGGTCGCAATAAGGACACGGAGACATTGCTCACTAATTATGAGCATGGGCAAAACAGACTCAACTTGAGGAAATCAGTTTAACTTATTGCCAATCAAATTAGAATAGGATAATGAGAAATACAAACAGATCTTCCCCCTAGCTCTCACTTTGTCCTGGGCTCAACTTTAGTCCTGAAGTCTCCACCTCCTTTCCCCAAGTGGTTCAGGGGGACAGGAAATGGGGCTTGCAGTCAGTTCTTCACATGTTGATTCTGCCACTCCTTCCTCCTCGGGGGAGAACTCCTCACACTCTTCCCCTGTTCCAGCATGGGGTCAGAGACAGTCCTTCATGAACTTCTCCAACATGAGTCCTTCCCATGGGCTACAGTTCTTCACAAACTGCTCCAGCGTGGGTCCCTTCCACGGGGTGCAGTCTTTCAGGAGCAAACCGCTCCAGCGTGGTTCCCACACGAGATCACAAGTCCCATGAGCAAACCTGCTCCGGTGTGGTCTCCTCCCTTCACAGGCCTACGGGTCCTGCTCCAGCGCGGGCTTCCCACGAGATCACAGCCTCCTTCAGGTGCATCAACCTGCTCTGGTGTCAGGTCCTCCATGGGCTGCACTTGCTTCATCGTTAACCTCCATGGGCTTCAGGGGATCAGCCTGTCTCTCTATGGTCTCCACTATGAGCTGCAGTGGAATCTCTGCTCTGGTACCTAGAGTACCTCCTCCTTCTCATTCTTCACTGGCCATAGTGTCTGTAGAGTTGCTTCTCTTACTCCTCTCTTCAGCTGCAGTAGTGCAGGGGTTTTTTTCCCTCTTTTTAAATATGTTATCACAGAGGTACTACCACTGTCACCCATGGACTCGGCTTTGGCCAGCAGCAGGTCCATCTTGGAGCTGGCTGGCATTGGTTGTATTGGACAAAGGGGAAGCTTCTAGCAGCTTCTCACAGAAGCCACTCCTGTAGACTCCCGGCTACCAAAAACTTACCATGCAAAGCCAATACAAGGATTCTGTTCTTTTTCACAGATGGAAACTTTCTCCTGACTATTTGAGGACATTTTATTGCTGTCAATTTATCTATTATAAGATTTATAAAATATCACTTTTCTGTTATCGGATTAAGAATGCTGAATTAGCAACTGCCAGGTGTACTTGCAGATGTATATGGGATGTGTGCAGAGTCAACCTTAGCATAAAACTTTGCTTAACACTTCTCTAGGAAAATCTTCTTCCTTGTGATTGAGAGCATTTGTGTAACCGTGGTCTAAGGAAGGGTTGTGGATGGTTTGGAAGGATGATAGGATCTTTGATGTACTGTGGGATCAAAGGGAGTAATAGCAAGGAAATAACCTGTTTTATGGACAGAGTGTTGTGCTAACAATAATAAACTAATAGCAGTCTTCTGGGTTTTGCCCTCAATTATCTACTAGGTATCTACATTTTTCTTCACATTTTACAATACACTCATTACCAGACTCTTGTCTCAAAAGGATATGAATAGATTAGCTCAGGGAGAAGACAAGGTTGTACCAGTTACACACGTCACGTTAGATTGTCTGAACAAGTTTTTAAAAACTACCTCATGGAGTTGCTGAGGCAAGACATTAGACAAAAGAAAACATTAAGAAAATGTCTTTTAGCATATGGAGGGCTTTATGCGTCCAGATGCAGATAGTGTAGGAATTCCCAATATATACCACAGGAAAATACGAGTATTTTATGACTGACACTGCATTTGTATCTTCAACATGGGAGGGCACAACTTTGAATTAAAAGTGGGAAAAGGAGAGAGAAAATATTTTGTTAAGTAATCACTTTATGGGATTTGGATTTACAACTTCAGCCCCATCTGGAAAGTTCCAAACAGAAATATAGGCATTTTCACTACATAACACATACCCAAAGCCTCTGAGGTTTCACAGAAGTTACCTGCAGTGGCTCCGTCACGTCCGGAACACACGGATCTTACTGCAGACCGCTTGTGTGGCACCCACACAGCAGCAAGCACAAGATGTTTTGCGTTGGGATTACTGATGAGGGTTGGTAACTGTTGCCACACTGCAAAGCTCTGCCTACAGGGGACAACATTCCCACGTGTTAAGACAGAATTGCATTGGAATGAGAGTGTTCCCTAATGCAGATAAGCTGTTTTGTTCCTGCATCGCAATGGTTTAATACCAGAATTCCTAGTAGCTTTTCATTTTTAGGAGTGGCCAGGCTTTGGGGGATGCGTGCAACCAACACCAGCAGAAGAGGGCACTTTCTATGTTCTAACAGACATGAGGTTTATATCTTAGACCCTTGTGTGTAAGGGAAAGAAAAAAGATCTTAACCTTAAACCTTTCTTTATACCTCCACATCGGGTGGGACAATCTACCCTTCTGCATTTATCATTGTTAAAAATAGAAAATAAAGAGGGAAGTAGGGCAAGGGATGGAGTTTGAGCAAACTCCAGTAAACTTGACATTAGCCACCACTTTGGGAAAAGTCTGTAAGACATAACAAAATGGGAAATAAAAAGTTAAAAAATGGCTATTTTAATGTTAGGAGGAAATATAATAAGGTCACTAAATAAGCATCCATGCCTACAGTAAATTATGATGTAACTGAGACTCATAAACTGAGAAAGAAGATAGATATGGTAATAGAAATGGTTATAGGTTAAATTAGATAAAAGTGCCGCACTTTCAATAGCCATGTAGAACTCAACTTTATTACAGTTATACTATTCTTCAACTGGTGCCATTATTATGAATCATCTGAACAAGCATTTACTAATCAAACTTTTGATTAGCTGGTGGCATTATGTGGGGTTCTTTTTTCCCTCACTATGTTGTTGAAAATGCAAGAAATAGCATATGAAACTAGGAAAAGAATTGAATTTCTTGTATCATATGTGTATCTCAGATTCATCATGATTCATGTTTGAAATTTCCAATCCTGTTCTATCCTTTATAATTTTTATATTTTTACCTACCAGTGGATTCTGCGTCATCGATTCATATAGATTGAGCCCATTGCCTGTTATTTCTCCAAAATCCTAAAAAAAAAAAAAAAAAAAAAAAAGTTTTCCACATATTTAAATTCTTTTAGGGGTT